>JAQLOM010000037.1:17841288-17852025 GCA_030068315.1 Chrysichthys thysi | reverse complement strand
TTACTCTAAATATGAATTTTAGCTGCAGTGGATGGTGAGCATTAGTTTTAAGCTGTCATGTTAAGGAGGTAACTGATGATACCGCGTATAGTTGCCATTATGTTATTTTTGAATGTGTTTTTCATAGTTCACTAGCAGTAAGTCAGAGACCACGATGTCTAAAGTCAAGAACTTCTTCAATCATCTGGCTTTTGGGACTGAGAAAGGGTGAGTAAGGTTGTGTGGTCCTGGAGTGATTGTTAAAAGTAGATCAGCTATTTTGTTACGAAGATGTATATCTGCTAAAGATATATAGCTAGTGATCCATCCATATATACACATTTCTTTTTCTTTACTTTAGGAAGCATGTGTCTACAGACCACAGCAAACCTCTGATAATTCCAGCAGGCATGGACTCTCTTAGTCAGATAGGTGAGGTCTTATAGCACCACCTGCTGTTTACTGAAGCCAGTGGTCATTGTATCAGTGATAACCCACGGTTTATCCGGCAGTATAAACCTTTATTTCAGACACATAATAGTATTTGACATCGTTGGAATATTAAGTAAGAGTATCAGTGTCATAATAAGTCATTATTTTTCTGATTCAGGATCTGTTGATGTTGATCTTGGAGTACTGCATGCTAAAACTCCACTGGACCTGTGGAAAAAAGTTTTTGAACGTTTTTTCCCTCCAGAGGTACCAAAACACACTTCTCACATTTATATGCAAAGCAAAACTGACACGTACTTAACACAAGGAATTAAATTCGTGTGCCTTATGTGTTTATTTTTCCTTAGAGCACTAATGAACGCAAAGAAGTGAAAGATCCAGCCAAAGACCCTCAGTACAGTGAGCTCCTTATAGATGCCATGAGAGCACAGAAAGACCAGGTACAGAGAATCCGTATACATGTAAATAATCATGCCTCCAAAACATTGTAGCATTCCAGTATGATCAGGATAGCTTTCATTACACTCTGTTGCCAAAAGTATGTACCCACCTGTCCATCACACCCATATGTGGGTCTTCCTCAAACTGCTGACAAAAAGTTGGAAGCACACAATTGGATGTCTCTGTTTGCTGCAGATTTCAGTTTTCTCTTTACTGGAACTAAGGTGCCCAAACTTTTTCCAACCTGAAAAAAAAAAAGGATTGCAAAGCAAGCTCCATGAGGACATGGTCTGCCCAAGATTGGTGTAGATGAAGTTAAGTGTCCTGCACAGAGCCGTGACCTCAACCCCACTGAACACCTTTGGGTTGAACTGGAACACTGACTTCACCTCAGGTCTCCTCACCTGACACCATGTCTGACTTCACTAATGCTCTTATGGCTGAATGGGCACAAATCTTTTCAGCTAACTCTATATGAATGCCCATGGTTTAGGAATGGGATACTCAACAATGTTGTGATGTTCAGGTGGTCACTAAAACCTATTCGCCAGCCCTGTTCCTGGAGTTCTACCTTCCTGCAGGTTTCAACGAAAATCCAACCAAAATCGAATACAGTTGATCCCTGCATTAACGGACTAATTGGGGGGAGAGATTGTCCATTGACTTGAATAGTCCGTTGATGTGAAGTGTGTGTGTGTGTGTGTGTCCGGGGGGGGGGTAAAATTGTTTCAGTTGTATATGTCATTTCCCTTATGTGTGTTCACACTATACTCTTCAGAAACAGGAGACAGAAACACCAGACTTCTTAATGAGCTCTAATTTCTGGCCAATACTAAGATTGACACGCTTTTTTTTACCACTAGACTTGTCTTTGGGTGGCATAATGATGGCACTGGGCAGAAAAACAGTGAAAAACACCAAATAATTGCAGATAAAACAGTATAGCGTCACAACGACCACAGCTCAACCGACGCTTGTAAGCAACTAGTAGCATGCATGCCACTGCTGCCTAGCGGACAATTGCTGAACTGCTGGACTCAGATCGCAACACCCGGGATTTTTAAACTTTCGTACCGGACATTCTGGCTAGTGGATTATGTATTCAGACCAGCAGATTTTGTCTGTTGCGTCCGATATCCGTTAATGCAGTGTCCGTAGATGAGAGGATCAAGTGTACACCTCTTTTACTCGATCAAGACCTTCTTAAGGCAATGATTGGTGGGCCAGGTGGGCACGATTATGGTTGGAGCTAAGGTCTTCAGGGAGGTAGGTCTTCAGGAACAGGGATGGTGAGCACTAGTATAGTGCTATACAATTATACAGTAGTATAATTTGTGCTATGGCCTTCGGGTATCACCAGACTCAAATTTGTGGTAAATGGTTGTTTCTGATTATGTAGATGGGATTTGTTAAATCTATGTGGTACGTCCATTTAGAACAGCCAACACTACCCCTGTGGATTATAGCTATCATGTCCCATTATTAGAGCATGATGTGGTACCTAAAAATTTCAGATTTCCTTGCTGAGATAACTAGCTAGCTAATGGAGTTTAAAACTCACTACCTTGGATGTTCTGGTATATTTGTACATGGCAGAACTTTAGAACTTTTATTTATTTATAACACTTCACATTATTTTAATGGCTTTATTGTGTTCAGGGAGCTTATACATTTCATCTCTTGATAAAGGTCATAAATACAGCCATAGTTTAATGATAACCAGTGACTGGTGCTCCAGAACAACAGTCTGACAGCTGTGTAACCTTTCAGAATTTACCCCATCACCTGATCTTTTTTTTCACTCGCTTTTCTGATGGCCGTGTGCCTGGAGTACTTTGTGCAAATAACAGCCACATGGAGCAGCAGACAGTGTGTCAGAGTTCACCATGTGGGGTTCTATGTATGGAGTTTGTGTGATTGTTTATTCCTCTTAATCCACAAATTGTGAGAAGGTGAAAAAGATAGACAGTTAAGAACGTTTGTCATATGTTGCATATAAAGCATTTTCCACCTTTGCTTTGTCTCTGAAGGAGCTGGACCAGTATAAGCGAGAGCAGGCAAAGTCATGGAAAGGCTTGACCCTGGAATCCTAGAGCTACAGAAAGTCACCTCAGAACTCAAAATTAATGTATGCCATTTATATATTTTTCTTGTCTTTCAGAGAAATTATTTTCGTCTTTGTTCCTTGTACACGTGTAGCACATAGGTGAAGCACAGGCCAGAGATGGCGCTTTAACAGTTTGATACCATGTTTTTTATATTATTTTCTGAAAGTTGTAGTAACTTTAAATTATGTTATTTTACTTAATTACTTTAATTATTTAATACCTGCATAATTACTTAAAGTGAATATGTAGGTATTAAATGAGAAAATTGACGATTAACTCTTTAGTAAATTCCAGACTTCATGAAATCTCCGATGTTGTTGGTACTCGTAATGAAAATGTGCAGAAATTAATGTTTAAAGGCAGTGACATATTAGGGTCTATTTTTAGTTCGATCATCTGGGGAATTTTTATTTTAGCGCAATGCATTTTCAGACGTTAATAGATGTTTTTAGGAAGCAGTTTGGATTTTCTGAAATATTTAAGGGGTCAATAGTTTCTATCATTATATTTATAAAGAAAAAACCCAAAAGGAACCATTTTTAAAGGACTGATTTTGTTTTAAAGGAAGTGTTGAGGTTATGCTACAATATTTGCAACTTTATGCCACAATTTCTGGTGTTGGCTTCATGTATTTTGGCTTATGTTTATATCCTTTCATTGGGATGTTAATATGAATTGTGTGTGTGGGATATTTTTTTTAAAGCTGACTTCTTAAATTGATGTCAAATGATTTTGAAAGTCTTTCTTTGTGAAAAAGTTTCAGTCATGATTTAGATCAAGGACTTTATTGAAATGCAGGATATACGCAGACAATTATGTTTAATTAAGGTCCAGGAATATTTTCCTCTTTATTGACAGTGTGGAAAAAGATTCCATTAAAAAAACAAAACAGCAAAAAAAAAAAAACCCGAACAAAAATGTGCTGCAAAAATATTAAGGCATTAACCAAAAATAAACCAAAATAAATAAACACATTTATCAAAAACAATAAAAAACAACAAAAATCTTATTTTACAAATGTGAATGTAAACCGAAACAAACCAAACCAAAGAAACAAACAAACAAAAAACAAAACAAAACTGTACCAAGCATGTTTTCTGTTCCCCGTCATGTAAAATGTACAATAGCATTATAAATGATACTACTATTTAAAAAAAAAAAAAAAAAGATAGGTGGGACAGGAGGATCATCCAACTGAAAATATATCCTGTTATGAGAGCACTATGATGAACAGATATGATTTTGGTGTTATGTCCTTTTATGCCCTGTATGACCTTACATACACACATAACATTAACTTACAGAAGTCCAGGAACCTTAAAATGTCACATGTGCACGCTACATTATGATTTCCATTCCTAAAACTGCCCGAAAACTAGAATTTCCACAGTGGGCACTTCGCTGATACATTTATCAACAACAATAAAAAAAGTCCTGTACCTATCTTCACTACTGTTTCAGTCCCTAGCGACAGTCACACTACTCTCTCTACGACACGCAGATTCACAATGTAAGGCTGGGTAAGCTCATTCCCACCCTTCCGCATGAACATGAATACAGCCAAGCAGCAAGCGGTGACAGGAGAGTAAGACAATACAGTACATACACCGTCTGCTGGAATACCTTCATGAAAAGCATGACTAATGAGCTTTTGGAGATTTCCGCCCAACATTCACTATTGCGTATCTAATTCCCTGTAATTGCATACTCTGTTTAGAGAACGTTAGTGTATTGAGATTAAAAAAAAGTAACATGTTCGACTGACCATAACATCTTCAGAATGTGAATGAGCCTTGCATTAAAGGCCTTCTGTTCTAAGGCTCAGGTCACAGTAGCACAAAACACAGAGATCGTAGCGAGCGAGAGATGTGCAACACATAACCGCATTGCATTTCATTAATACGTTGTCTAATACTGCATATTTTCCAAACACCTCCTTCCAAATGTGAAGGAAAACGAAACAATGGCTAAACGTCAGACCTTTGCTGATTTTGAATTGATATTTGAACCTTGTACAAGGCAAGTTTGCTACCTATCCTTTAGTCAAAAAGGGTACAAAAACATCAGTGCATGAAGATTGAGTAATTCAGCGAAACTGGAGCCAAAATCACTGAGTTGACCTCTGCTCATTTAAATGATAAAAGCATAAATGCACTTTGTGTAATCAAGAAATCAGATTTCCAAAAAAATTCTGCTGAATAAACTGGATGAAATTTACAGTTGAGTGCACGCATAGAATTGGACTTACTTTGGTAAGCTGGTTCATGTTTAGCTTCGTAATGGTTAACACTTCACGAAAAGTTTCCCTTCAAGGTTACGTCTACGTTAAGTCTTTTAAACCAACATTTCTCACACAAAAGTCACTTTAGGAGAAGTCGCTATTCGCAGAAGAGAATGCTTACAGAGGAGAGAAGACAGGCACTCGGAAGTTGTTTTTGCTGAAGCTGGATGATGAAGTCCACTTGCTTCATGCCTGGATGAGAGTGTACTCACTGGCAGCACACACAAGCAGTTGGTTCTAACATCAGACACACAGACATGAGGAAGAAGTCCAGCATAACAAGCCTCAGATCAATAGCCTTCACCCCCTCTTCTTCCCCAGCAACTGTGTGTGTGCTTGTGTAACTGCACTGTACATCGCTGTCCAAATCCACAGGTGCGACTTTCAGCAGCTTCACTCGGAGAGGGATGGACATTCCAAATAAACACAGGAAAGGAAGGGTACACACAGTATTTACACGTAAAGGTATTTCAGTTCAGAGAGATTTAGGTGTTAGAGGTCCAGTTTGCTCAATTCTGAGGGTTCTTGTCTTTCACTTGTTAGTAATGGCGCTGGCCTCTCCACTGGCTTGAGGACGGCTCAGTCCAGGGCTGGGGAGCTCTCGGTTAGGGGAGATGGTGGAGGAGGGTTTGGAGGCTCCGTTGCTGTTCTTGGGTTTGGGTGTAGTGGGACTAGTCAGGGCCAGACTGGCAAGAGCGTCGAGGGTTCCATCCGGGTCTACCATGATATTTATGGCTACAGAACAGAGAGGAAGATTTTTCTTCAATATATACCCCAACTACATCCTTATTAGATTATATACAAATACGACGTTAAAACTCACTGGAATTGTGGCTGTTTTTTGTGAAGCCAAAAGTTAATCAGATTTTCTAAGTAAATTAAAACTGGAGCCAGAACTCATGCAGCAGAGAAGAAGGCATGGTCTGTCTGATTCCCAGCCATACTCATTATGGACATGTTTACCGAATTGAATTATACTAACTGAAATTTTTTTTAAAAAGAAGTGCTTTGTGTGTGAGCATGCAATGCGTCATCTTCCAAAATAAACTGAATCCCTAATAAAAGGTGAATTATCCTTCAACCTGCAGGAAATGATACTGTTCACAGCAATTACAGAGCTTTGTGACAGCTACTTCTTTTCTCCGATAGGTTGTGGAAAAAGACAGTCTAGTGAAATTGCTGGTGAAGCTATTGACCAGAAAAATGCGTATTTTTTTTGATTGATTTGATTGATTGATTGATAGTTAGAGGGTGGCATGGTGGCTAAGTGGTTAGCACTGTCACCTCACAGCAAGAAGGTCTCGGGTTCGGCACAGGTGCCTTTCTGTGTGGGGTTTGCATGTTCTCCCTGCATCCGCGTGGTATAATAAATGGAAGAATGATAACCATAAAAAACCAGGAGCTGACAGCCCATGTTGAGAGTAAAAGAGGATTAGTCGCACTGTCAGACTCCATTTTTAAACATACCTCTGTTTACATGCAACGAATGTACTGCATACTCCCAAATAATAAAGCAGCCGCCTATGTCAACTAAACCGATTCTTCATCTAAACATCCACACCCTTTCACACACTCGTTCACACCAGTCATCACCAGTTCATCTACTGGCATGGGTTTTGGTTTGGGCGGTTGGGAGGACAACCACACAGAAATACAGAAAACATACACGGAAAGCTCAGGATCAAACTGAGAAAAGTTGAGAGGCCATAAAATAAATATCACTGAGAAAAATACTGACATAAAGCCATCTTCTGGAACCAGTAAAATGCAATTAAACATTGCATTTCATTACATGAACAGACTAGGACGTGATATATGTTTTATATGGGGTTTGGGTGGGGTTAAAAAAAAAAAGGTATTGCATGCAGCCACTAGGGGGCATCGGTAACATTTTGGCTTTGCTCTTTAATGGATATCATGATGTTCATCAGTGAAGTGTACGCTCTATGCAAGTGAGGCTCATGGAATGGTCTCAACAGCACAGATGTTAATGAGGGAGCTAAGACTGCTCAACTCTTTCTTAAGATAAAAGATCCAATCAGACGCTCCGGAGCAAAAGCCTGAGTGTGAGTAAGCATTTATGAGAAGGATGAAGTAGATCGAACGTTTCTAAACAGCACTGCCTTTCAGCCTCACCTTGGATCTGCTTTTCCACCCTCTTCAGCTCTGTTAGAATTGTTGAGATTTCCTATGAACAATAACAGCATTATTAGTATTAATAATAATATTACAAAGTGTAAAGTGGTATTCTGGAGTCTAGTAACGTTTTCAATTGCATATCTAAAACTGGTGCTTTGACGTGCTTAAAGGAAGATCCTAGTGATTGTGTTACTGAACACACCTTGTTAGTGGTTTTGAGAAGTGGTATATCACTGTCTGAGCTCAGTTTGCTCTCGATGTCGTCCCAGTTCCTGTCCTTGTCCTTGAACAGAATCCTACATGGCAGAACACAAGCATTTCCAGCATTATGCTTCAGCAGAATAGCTGACATATTTGTGTTTTGTATTTGGTAATGATGAAGTGTGAATTCTTTTAGCACTGACTTGATTTTGCCTGCTGTTTTGTCCACAGATTGACGGATTTTGGAGGACAGCTGAGAGACTGATGTCAGCAGCAAGCTGTCTAGCACCGCCTACAAGACCGTACGATAGAATAGTAAACATTTCAAGCATAAAAACCCAACTATACTCCAGAGTTTAGATTACTTCGATGAAGTATGCATATGTATGCACAATTTGCACAGTTTACACATTAAAAGATTACTTTAAATGACATTTAATTCGACTAACATTTAAAAACTGTGTGGGTCTAATATTCGTAATGTAGTACAAAAGTGCAGAGATTTAAATAAATAAATAAATAAATAAATAAAATCACCAGACTGTCAAAGTAATGAGGTGAGCAATTAATTTACAATGAAAGGGAACTTCTCCACCTAGAAATTAACTTCTTGAATCAGAGCAAAACTTATACAGACGCTCCCCTAGTTATGATGGCCCACTTAGGATTTTTCGAAGTTTCGATGACGATTGCGATATGCTAAAATTTGTAAAAAAAATATTTAGAAAATATTTAGGATTCGCACGCAGTGTAACAGCATATGGCGTACGATGCGTTCGGACGTTGCCCAGATGTTCGCGGCGCTGCCCGGAAGTACGCGGACAATGCCTGGGTGTACACATCACTGGCCTTGCGTGATGCCGCAACTCACGGAGTTAACTTGTGTATCGGTGTACTGTACAGTGCATTACCACATGTTTTTTTTGTGTGCTTCAAGAGCTAATTTGAATTCAAAACCATGTCTTCTAAACACCCTAGCATGTTTCTTACAGGAAAAGACACCTGGGTAGGCAAGGCTAAGCACTGGTTCGACATATTATATTTTCCACTTACGACGGGGATTTTGGAACACATCTCCATCGTAACCTGAGGACTACCTGGATTTTTGAATTCTTTCCATTGCGGTCAAACCAAAAAGGTTTAAATACTTGTAAAACTCTTTTATTCATTGGTCAGAAATATGGTGATTATATGTCTGAGCTAAACAAATTATTACATAATTATATGAAAAAATAGTTCATAATTACATAGAAAATGGTTAGTATGGTACCAAAATATTTTGAGTATTATATCAACCATTTATTTTCTCTTTTTTTCACTCCAAATATCTAAAACACATGGCATTTCCTACAGCTCTTAGCTCTGCCCTTTGGTTTCCCACACCCCAAAATACACAACATCTTTTGGTCGCTTCCTGCAGTTGGGTCAATTCAGAGTCGAATTGCATTCTCACTGTACCTGAACCAAGTTTGATTGGAACCAGACTGAGTCTACCCTCACTCAGACAGGTTTGGATATGTTGATTGCTGCATTTTCACTTTCCCTGTCTAAATGAACTTCACTCTAGGGCTTGATGCAGATGAACTACATGCCGTATACGTGAGGCGAATGAGATTGCATTTACTGCAGTTCATCTTCACACACATTGAAAAGGTACAAGCCTAAAGCTCATCATGCACATCTAACAGTGGGGAAGGGTTATTAGGTTCATACCGGTCTGACCTCATCTCGGTTCCATGTGCGTCTGCGCAGTGCATTCTGGGGATCCAGACTGTCCGGGGCTCGAGGCCGCAGCTCCACCGGCCGGCCGTTCATCTCTGGTGTCTTGGTCTGCACCACAGGGGGGATCTTCCGAAAGTTCAAACTTTCATCAAAAACTCTCTCTACCAACTACAAGTAATGAAATGAGAGGGTGAAGTGATGAAGAATGGAGGACAGTGTTACTGCTGCTCTGCTTTGCCATGTTATAGAATACAAAACGTTCCCGATTGCTATCCTGAACATGAGTGGGATAAACTGGGAAGGCCCTGTGGCTAACAGGGAATGACAGCTACATGTTTACAGATTTTAGGAGCATTAGCAAGATGTTTATTGAAAAGCCCGTATTTTAGTCTTTAGGCTGGTGGTGTGGTGTGAGTTTTCTAGGGAAGCGGGCTGTACCTCTTCCCTGGTGTCGATGGCAGAGCCGGGCGTGGTGGCCGCTGTGCTCACCGTGGTGCTCGGTGCTGTCCCGGAGGAGCTGACCGAGTCGATCTCGCCAGCCACGTCGTGGATCTCCCGTGCCAGAATGGCCAGATCCTTGGCCAGGTCCTGGCTGATCCTGCGCACACAGGGGAATAACCTGTTAACCATCAGAGGGGTGCTCAAAACTAGGGGAGGTCATAAACATGCAAAAACAAGGCACAAAACTTACACAAGGTGGGCCCTGCACAGCATGCTCACAAAACCAGTGGAAAACCAAAACACATACAGCCAGTGATGCAAATATACATCATTAGACATGCACTGTATGTAATTCATTCTCAAACTCTGTATGCAGTTGCCTCAAGTAATGGCCACACAGGCCAGTGATGTGGTTTCAAATATTAGCGAAAATAAATAAGAAGAAAACTTCATGTTACGGGCGCAGCCATCACAGAAAATGACCATCCTCGTAATATAGTCCTGAGGCTTAGGTGTCCTAATATAATTGGACGTAAGTAAATAAAGATTTGAGCATTTATAGAAAAGATTTTGTGTTGGGGGCCTCCAACCTTGAAGCCTGACCTACATGTGGGGTAACAGAAAAGACGTATTTCTGTTTTGAGAGATTCAGCAAGCTTACAGTCGGTTAAATATAATCGTAAGCGGTTCGATTAAATTTCCCTGCGGTGCTGAAATGTGACAGCTGGAAAATCTTTACCAAGTGGCTGCTACTCTGAGTACTGGATGAACATCTGGCTGAACTCTGCTGTGTAATCACTATTTTGTTATTTTCCTACACAGGAGCATTGTAGTGAAGTCAGAGTGCTCGGTTGTCTACTGACTGTACATGCGATTAGCAGTAAGAGATACAGTCGTGGTCAAAAGTTTACATACACTTGTAAAGAACATAATATCATGGCTCTCTTGAGCTTTCCGTTACTTCTACAACTC
>JAQLOM010000037.1:17806735-17821423 GCA_030068315.1 Chrysichthys thysi | reverse complement strand
CCCCCCCCCCCCCCCCCCCCCCCCCCCCCCGGGCCGGCTCTTGTTTGTGCTGCTGATTCATGACTCTTCATCCGTCCACAATTCATAAAATGACTCATCCAAAAGAAGCTCTAAACGCTCAATAAATAAACATACAGAGCCCTTAGAGAGCGCATAAACCTTGGAGCACGTCTAAAGAAGATGGTTGTTATGGAGTCCTAAATTGATTTGTGCGGCAGCGTTTCCTGCCACAAACCCTGGACAGGAAGAGGAATTCCAAAGCAGCACAGTGAGTCACACTTCCTGTTTGAGGAACCGTGTCACACCAAAATGCCTCTCCTGACCTCAGACAGAGGCGGACACGCTTACAATAACACATGACGTATACCACATAAATCCTTATACGGACCCTTATAAAAGAAAAACACTAAACAAATAAGCACTTAGAAATGCCGCAACATATCGTACTGAAAGTTAGCTTTTAAGAGAATGAAAACACAAACACAGGACTCATTTTCACTGATTAGTGGCATCCTACTCACCCCATTAAGGCTCCCCAAGTCCTTCACTTTGTGCTCATCACTCGCTGGCTCATAGTTGATCACAGCATGCTGCTTGTCCACACTGCGAGACTACAAACATTAAAACACATGAGAAAAATGAGCCAAAGTAGCCTTTTGTCTGAAGTTCAAACTGCTCCCAAAGAGCTCCCGATGGACGTCCTAAATGTCCATCGTCCGATATCATGAGTCAGAATCGTACAGGTGCCACAGCTAATGCATGGAGGAAAGTCCAACAGAGCAAAACTGCTGTCTGGGTGAAATGGTCGGTGTGACTCTCCCCTGTAAATCAGGGCAATGCTAGCCAATCATGAACATCTAGGAGAAGTAGCTTGTGTCTAGGAATCAGCAAATAACCAAGATTGCCAAAAAGTAAAGTCAAGACAAAGGCATTCGATATTTGGCCTTGTTTCAAGGAAAGATCATTGACATTCATCAAGTGCCTGGCATGTTCGGAATTAAAGACTTGAAGGGAAAATAGGTCTTCAGTAAACTTCAGCCTTCCTCCAAACATAATTCTGCATGGATTTGATGCGTTAACGTATTATGTGGAACAGCAGCATTCGTCCGTGCTGTCCAACCCGCCCATTCTTGGTTAAACCATGTGACAATATATTAAGTGTTTTATCCAAATAATCACATGAGTGGGCAGTTCCCCAACCCCCCAGACATCCCCAGGCCATTACGAAGAGAGAAAAGACACATTCCACCAAAACAAAGCATTGCTCATGGCCTTCCACATGATAGGAAGGAAAATTCAAGATAGCAGAGTTGAGCTTTGTGGCCCAGGATCGACAACTAATGAAAGAAAATCTTGTGAGAAAATTCATTCTAGCATAGAGCAATGAAACGACAACAAGTCAAGGCTCCCAGTCACAACGTGGCAAATACATTTGTATGAGTTTGTATTTCTCAGCAAATTATCCAAATGATCCATGTGGCTATATGTTAACAGAACTGTTTTTGGATACAGTGCTGAACTGTTTTGTTTATTTCAGTGCCCTCACTCTGTTAACGCTGTCATGTGTCATCTGTCAGATTGGGAATTTGGATTTCGTTGCTTCAACCACATGACAGGTCTGGCACCCATCTCCACTCTGTTGTGTGTGTAGCCGTTTCCCCACTCGTACTAGAGGGCCTCGAAAAGTATCTAAAAGTAACCCGTGAGCTGTTTGTCCCACTTTCTATTAATACAGCACTGTGACGACCACACATGCTCTGATAGTGTCATGCTGATCCCGTCATGTTACTCAGCAGGAATAACTCAGGGACTCTTTCCATTCGTATCTTGATAAATAACGTTGACTTTAAAATACCACAGGGGCCTCTGCCTGGTGACCTAGTTGCTGTTAGGGATGAGTTCACTCACTGGTGCTTTTTAGTAACAAGGAAATCTCATGGTGTATGATGTTCTTATGAACTACAACTTATGAGTTACAATTCATATATATCAAGCAATATGAAAATGCCGACTGTATCAGTCTACCTGCAGCATGAGCTCGCAGTCATCACGCCCAACAAAAATCATCTCACGGGGGAGCCGGTGGCGTGTGCCCCCGCTGCTCACCAGGAACCAGGATGTCAGGCTCATCTCTGCTCAGTGTCTCTGGCCTGAGCCCCTACGTCATCCTGAGAGTGCGAGAGAGAGAGAGAGAGAGAGAGAGAGAGAGAGAGAGAGAGAGAGAGATACAAGAGTGCTGAGATCTGGAGTGGAGATCTGAGAAATAGAAGTCATTCATTTGTCATCAGTAATTGCTTGTTCCTGGATTAAGAGCGTGTCCTAGGAACATTGGGTGTAACGTGGGAATAAACCCGGGATTGATGTGGTTAATCCACCTGCCTGCATGATTCGGGGCAGTAGGAGGAACGTACCCACAAGAAATAGGATATCTTTACAAAAAAATGCAAAAATATATTTCTGAGCCTCACAGTAAACAGGTTTGTTCTCATCTAATAAAGAAATGCTTTTGCATGCTTCATTCAGAAGGCTCTCAAAGAGCACGGTCCTCAAGTGCCTCTGGGCAGTTCTCTACAGTTTTAGTGTAAACAGAGGGGATATGATTAGTACGCTTCTGTGTTAGCAGCTCATCACTGTCATGCCAGAGGATCCTATTTAAGTTTGAAATTTCAAACTGGCCGAGTGGGCGGGCAGGCAGAGAGATCGGTTAGGTTCATAACATTCCTGTGTTTTCTCTAGCAGCAAAGAAAGACAGAGAGAGCGAGAGAGAGCGAGCGAGAGAGAGAGAGAGAGAGAGAGAGAGAGAGCAAGAGAGAGAGTTAAGCACCCGCCTTCACTCCCGCTGATCACTAGCAGATGCTGCCGGAAGTGACATGCGCGTCACGTCTGCCCGCCCAGCATCCCTAGTTTTTTTTTTTGGTTTTTGGTTTTTTGCCCTAGCGCTGAAAAAAGTCCACAATGAACTGCCCAAGCCTACAGCTGTGAAATGGAAAAAGAAGCTGTACGTGCAGCTTCTTGACCCACAAGCTGAAATGTGTCCAGCTAAACGACCTCACGTCACCTCCGCAGCTCTTCCCTCGGGTACACTGCTGAGCCACGACTAAACCAAAATCCTTTCCAATAGTCGCAAATTCGCACAAGCACAACAGGCACGTTTAACCAAGGGCAAGAACACCCATACAAATACAAATATCACTGTGCGTATCTTAAGGCTCACTGTGCATCAGTCAGGATATATTAATAATATAACTTCAAAAAAACAGGGCTGGAACAATATTATCTGAGGTGTAAAAAACATTTCAACGTGGCTCTGAAAAAGTAGCTTCCTCTTTATTTCACATCACGAGATGTAACAGGGATAAAAAAAAAAAACCCACTCCTGGGTTTCACAAGGCGGTGTTAATACACACACATACACTTTCACTCTCTCTCTCTCTTCACTGCTTTAAGACATCATTCCCTGGGTGATTTAATCTGGGGTAAAGACATCACCATGGAGAACAGGACGTTCATACATGGAAAGTGCAGAGCGCAGGACCTGATATCACGTCTGAGACTCGGAGAGCTGCGTGATTTTCGTAGCACAACGAACTAACATTAGTATGTGAAATAAAGCGCCCCGTGCTTCTGAAACGCCCCCTTGTTAGTTACTTCAGCAGGGTTGTGGGTTTTATACCAAATTGGGCTAATCAGATATGCAACGTAAACCATTGTGAACCCCCCCCAAAAAAAAAATCCAAATGTACCGGACTACTTTTGTTACATTTCTGACCTTTGCTGAGGGTTTCCCTGAGACGTTGCAACCTCAAACACCAGTGCACATTCTCTCACAGAGCACATTATCTCATTCAAAATGTATCATGTCAAGTTTTGTATCACAGAGTTTTGACTGTATCACAACTCTATGGAATTTAAAATTTGTTGTTTAGTTACACCCCTACAAATAATCTAATACTTGCAAGGCATGGATAGAAGGTTCCAGAAAGAAAAGGCGCACACACGATCAGCAGAACTTCCACTATACCCAGTGTCATTTCCCTGAGGCTGTGCAGGATCAGAGCTCCTTAGTACCCCCACACCACCCAAGCTCCTTTTCACAATGCAGCACTGTGAGGCAGACATGACCGATTAACATTTGGTAAGATTTCATAGCTTAACGAAGGACTTCTATGACAACATCTGAGGACCATTTTGATTTATGAGCCTCACATCTGCGCCTCTGCAAACCTCGACTTCCAATTATGCTGCAGCTTTAACAAGTGTAAGTGTGTGTGTAATTGTGAGTCATGTAGTGCAGAGGTGGACTAATCACTAACCCTGCAGCATGGCATAAGAATATAATGTATTTTTTCATTCACAGTTGTCCAGGGGACAAGCAGGATCAGCAGGCTGTTGATATAACTGTCAGTCGTGTTTCCAGACTTGAATAATGTCTTTAGACCACAGCTCAGAGCTTAAACATTAGCCCAAGAATTTGCCTTTTTTTGTCGAGGGCACAAACAACGCATGCTTCATCGTCAGGAGCATCTTCGCTGCCAAGGATTCACGTGCTCGGGTATTTTCCCGAGTCGTATATTAATGCAGAGTTACGGGGTTATTAGGGAAGGGATGTGGAGCTATCTTTTCACAGAGTGCTGAAAGCAAAAAAAAGAAGAAGAAAAAAAGGCAGTTGTTTTATGTTTAAGCTTTTTTCATTATTAAGGATTCTTTTTTATTTTTAATAAAAGGAACATTTGAATGAATGGACTGTTAAAATTTACTCCAACTTTTACATATGTTTGTAGTTTTTTGTTGGTTATTAAGAAAATGTAACAAAAGTCAGCTCATTTTTAAAAATGTTTTTAATTTAGCAAAAAGAATATTTAAGTTGATAAAGAATAGGAAAATAAATGTTTTGGTAAGCGAATTTTTCCTTAGGTGCCCCCCCCCCCAAAAAAAATCCATGGAAGAATCGAATGCTGAACCCAATATCGTGAATTAATTCGAATCATGAATTGGATGATTGTTACAGGCTTACTACACACATAACTTACAGCGTAACATATTGAACTTTTTTTTCGTTTCAGTTTTGAGTATAATAAGCTCCTTGCCAAAATTCCAGTCCATACCATATTTAATCACTCCTAAACTCCTTGACCTGAGAAGAATGCATTCAGTATGTTGACATGAGCCGAAATCCGATGCCTGTGGATATGAGGACTGTGAGTTTGGCAGGACATGGCTGTCAATATCCCTTGCTGTACGTTTCGAAAGGAGCCAAAAAGAAATAGCTGCATAACGATGACTGGGGCTGGAGTGCAGGATTCAGCTGCCTAACCGCAGGGAAATCATTAGAGACGGCAAACGCCTGAGGGAGTTTGGGAACAAGCGCAACGTGGCAGAGGACTCATGGTGCTGTACCACACCAATTATTCCCTTAAACACACATGAAAGAGCTTCAGGCTCTGGGAATCTTTCAGTGAAATACTTCTCTTCTAGCACATTTGCGATTATTCTTTTTAGCAGACTTCGATGTTGAGACTTGGTTTAGGAATTAGTCTTTAACTAGAGACATTTGACCCCGATGCTTTTACGTGTTATTTTAAAATACACGTAATGAATGAGAAGGTTGACTGTATTTTTTTTTATTCCCAACACTTTCTTTAGGCTCTTCATGGTCTTGCCAATGGAGCAACATGCTTTGTCAGTGAGTGAAAGGGTGATTCGTCCACGCTGGCTCAGAGTGCATCCTCCCCCTCTCACAGTCTGAACAGTCAGATTGTTTTAGGCTGCGTGCGCTCTGTGGGGAACAGGAAGTGTGGATAAGGCTTCCTTCCATCTGCTCTGACTCCTCTTTCTCTTGGCCTCTGTTGACTTTTCAGAGAAATGAGAATCTGACTCACCTGTCCTGTGGAATGATGTGACCGGAAATTGTGAGTTTGATTGGCAGGAATCACTTTTAGAGACGTTCAAATAAAGTAGAAGTATCATGTTCTCTTTCACAAGTACTTTTCGCCAAATCTAATATAAAATAATTACCTTGTTCCTATATGGAAGCCTCACTGAAATCACGCCAGATGATGTAACACCTGTGAGACTGTCCATGTCCCTACGACCTCATACCATGATGCATGAATGCAAGAACTATCCATATCTGCAATGCTAAGCTAGCATGCCATAAATACCGGCCTGTATCAGCAAACGCACTCAAAAGCTTTTAACTTGAGAAATTAAAAATGGAGAGATGACAAAAATACACAGAAATACATCCGTGAGTTTTGAACATACTACATTCACCCAGGATGCTTGCAAAAGACTTTCCCATCCTCTCTGACATCCCCCATAACAGAGGAAATAACTTTAAAAATGGTAACGCTGTGCAGTCAAAACTGCATGATTACACGGCATATACACGTTATCTAGGGAAACTCTCTTTTTCAAAGGGAAATTAGTGTATGAACATGAATGTATTTAATTATTGGTTCATCTATCTGTTCTAGATATCTATCTGTCTGTCTCTGTCTATCTATCTAGGAATCTAGTTATCTATTTGTCTTTTTGTCCATCTATCCATCCATCCATGAAATAATAGTTTATTCCTACTGGCGCTTCTTTCAGCAGGTAGTCGAATGGCATTGAGGGTGACTGTAGACACTTTTAACCCAAAGTGAAATTAGTCCAACATGTCAGCATCATGGAGCTATTATAATTATAAAGTTCCTTATAAAGATTAATACGCAAGTAATTCAGTGTGGATTTTCCCCCTAACTAATAAAAGAACAGGAACAGAAAAAAAGCAGGCAAACAGCCTTGTACTGCCGACTCGATTGTATGGAAACATCAATCTTTCTGTATGTATAATTACATATAGTACAAAACAAACGGGGAAAAAACGAGTAGCTCCTCCACCCCTCCTGTCAGGATTTACCACTTACCGGGCAGGATGTAATCTACAAGCAGCTTGGCAAAATCTAAACAACCGTTTGGTTTGTGCTTCGTCTCACACGTTGTTACACGGCTCTGCAGTAATGCCAACTGAAACGCGCTCTTCTCTATAAACAAGTCGTTACCACATGTTTCCCAGATGATTACACCGGGAAACCCCGTGCACCTTGTATTCTCTTCCCAAAAAGATCACAATTTTAGAAATTCTCTCCTGCATCAACCGGCTCTGAATCTGATTAGCACCCTGTTCTCTCACACCTCAAACTTTATCTAATTTATAGATGCATCTGTTATTTAGTAAAAGAGAGGCTGATCCAATCACGAAGTACGCTGCAAACTGCTACTGCTAAAAGAAAGATCCAGCCAGCCATGTGTCAGTCACTTCACTTCTCATGCTTTTCTTCACAAAGTAACTAAAGGGACGTGTTAAATAACTAATGCTAGGGACTAGGGACTAGTAAAATTAGGTATTCCTCTTATCTGACTTCATTACTGATGGGTAAAGCTCTCACTCACTCACTCACTCATCTTCTACCGCTTAATCCTGTTCCAGGTTGCGGGGGGAACCTGGAGCCAATCCCAGCTGACTTCGGGCGAGGGGCAGGGTGCACCCCGGGCAGGTCACCGATCCACCGCAGGGCCTGAAAAACTCTCTATCTCTCTATATGCTGTATATGAAATTACCCATATAATATGATAATGCAATCTTGTTAACGGTGAGAGTCACAAAACGTAAGAACATTGACAAATTATTTACATATTTACAAATCTGTAGCATTTACTGGAACCAGTACTGGAACTAGGATGTAGTGTGCTAAATAGACAACAGCTTCCTGTCTCTTTCGTACAGATGATTAATAACTGCTTCCGAAAATGGCATGTAATTTGCTGTAAAATGAATGGGATATTTTACTTCACTATACTAAGAAATGGCGTGTAAAAAATCTTTATTCAAAAATACATTATTCGCTACATTATTCCGTTTTATTTACAACATCCTGGAAGCGCCCTTGTGACCAAGCATGTAGCAACAATTAGCGTTAATGTTCATTTTTCAACAGACAAAACAACAGACATGATCTCTGTAAATCAGACACATGTAACCGGAAGCAGACACCGGGACCTCTCAGAACATGTTAGAAGATGAAGCTAGGCTATTCAGGAAATTACGAGGACGCATAGTGGTGCTGTGACCTCAAAATAAACTAGCTAACAGTTATTCTAGCTAGCTTGCTATATACTATGAGCTAATGTGAACATTTTCTTTCAAGCAAAGAACTCAAAAATAACTTTGAGTCATATCTAGCTAGGTACTTTAAAAAAACAAAAAACAAATAACAAATAACGTAACAAAGGTATTTCAAATGTTCAAAGCCAGTCTTGACATTGCTCTCTTCTTGACACTGACCTCTTCAAACTGAAATGAAATGTCATGAAATGTCAGTGAGACGCCATAATATACTGAAAAAAAATAATAATTGGATGTATGATTCTCATACTGTCACATCTGGGTCTGCAAATGGAGTTGAGGACTTCATGCTGGGACGGATTACGAGACAATGGGTCCCTGGACATGGACACACAAAAGCCACCTTCCGATAACCAACATCAATACCCCCCCCCCTCCCCCAAGCACCGCACCATCCCCCGTCCCCCTCCCACACTGTCCTCCCCTCCCAGCACTCTCCAGTCAGAGCGACTTTACATGGAGGTTCTGGCGTTGGGGCCCCTGACTCGTTGTGCCTCTGGGTTGTGCACAGTAGACCCACTGGATAATCCTTCACAAATTCCACTCACTGTGCGAGTCTTGGTTTATGTTTATGTTTGGCCATGCACCATTGATTTGGTTCTTGATTTCAGTTCTTTGGGGGTTTTTTTGGTTATTTATCCTCAGTTGTTCCTGGTCATAATCATGAATCGTCAACTGTCATCATACCTTTCCAGGTCTGGTGTTCTGCCTTGGTGTTGCATGTTGCTTGTTGATATGGATTATCCCCGTTGAATTCGGACTGATCCTACAGACGACGTTCCACTGCGAGTCTCGTTTCAGCATGGCAAGTGTGACGAGTCCAAGCTTATGCTCTCTACCTGCTGCCTGTCTTGACCTTGTGTTTCGACCTCAACCTGCTTCATGTTTACTGATTTCTCTGTGGCTATTTTATGCCTGTTTGCTGATCACCTGACTATTTGCCTGCTTTACACTTCTGAGTATTGGCCCAACCCTGGTTTGCTGATTACATTGTTTTTTTATTAAAAAATAGAAAACTTGCACTTCTGTCCATATAATCGGGGTTTTTTTTTTTGCTTGCTCCATCCCTGTTCCAAATATAAATAATGCATCACTATTCAGACAAGGGAAATGACAATTTCTTTATTTTTATGCGAGTTTTTGTGCATACAGTCTGTTGGGGGAAATTGGGTGTCACCGGTTAACAATGGCTGACCTGTTCAAGGATTTCAGTCTTTGTCTGTACACAAAGGCTTGGAGAATTCATTTTAACAATATACACCTTGGAACAAAATACAGATTTGTTCAGCAGAAGAGTCTTCAGCATATCAAGATCAATGTTACCTAAATAAAGGATTCAGTTATAACTGACCTTCTACAAATCTACAGACTCTTTATTCCACATCTTGTACTACACAAGTCTGTTGCAAAAACACAAGTAATCCCAGAGGTTCTTAAATCGAGATCCACTGCAACAGAATACGCTGAGAAAACTCATTCGAAACTGACGCCAATGTATACAAGCTATATAGAGGAATGATGATAAAAACCCACATGACTTGCCTTGAAATTGACGACTGCCCATGTATACAGTACAGGACATCTCAGGATACTATAGAATTACAATTTCCCTTCACTGGAACTAAGAAACCCAAACATGTCCCAGCATGAGATGCTCCTGTGCCCAAAGTTAGGTCCATGAAGACATGGTCTAATAAAGTTGGTGTGGAAGAACACGAGTGTCCTACACAGAGCCCGAACCTCAACCCCACTGAGCATCCCACTAGGATAAACTGAAACCATGACTGCCCTCCAGGCCTTCTCACCCAACATCAATACCTGAGTTCACTAATGCTCTTGTGGCAGAATGAGCACAAATCCCCACAGCCTCGCTCCAAAATCTAGTGGGAAGCCTTCTTCTAAGACTGCAGTCGTGACGGACAGGTGTCCACATACTTTTGAGCATGCATTCACTAAAAACAGCAAGCTGGGTTTTCTCCTCTTATGATACTCAATCCACTTAAACATAATGACGGATGTCCAAGTGCTGGCATGATGATTTCGACTGCGTCCACCACCTCTTGTGTCATACCATGACTTAAACGTGAAAAAAATGTGTTTGCATTTCAATTTTGCAAAATACCGCATTGTCGAATCGTCTGAAAAAACCACCTCACGTGAGCATATAAACTTTTTTTGACATATTTTAACATTTTCTTTTGTCCCCCAAAATTCGTGTGTTTCCATTACTCAAATTACGTATTAAGCAGGTTACTGGAAACCCACCTACTGCATCTGTGGTAGTTAAAGGATCGAATGTTACTCTATACTTTCCTTATTAGCCTCAATGTACTTCCTGTATAATTCACAATAATCACTGAAGAATATACTTTTAGAAGGAAAAAAAACCCATAATAATAAGCTGGACATCCCATTTTACAACAGGAAATGCACAGAGGCACATCTCATCATGCTTCAGAGGAAGTGATGCTACTCCATAATTATGAATCACGTAAGGCCCAGTGGTCCGAGAGGACATGTGCTGCTTTATAAAAAGCTCAGGGCTCAGCATCTTATCAGCAAAATGGAAAAACTACTCTGGGTACAGGATTGCTTTTTCGAATCAATGTTACTGTAATCAAACTCTGAGTGGATCTGTTATAGAGCAGTAAACATTATCAGTGTGAGAACGTGTGTGAGTGCCATTAGAGTTACTTTCAAGCTTTTCCATAATTCAGTTTAGTGATAAAATACGTATCTGTATTCTATAAAGGCAAAGCCTTGTTTTTGTGTCCTGCTTTGTAAAACAGTGTGGTAGAATAATCCCCTGCAAACACACCAGAGAAAACATTCAGGCTAATAGCTGCAACACCCTGACCAGATGGGATGGGACAGAAATTGGACGCACCCATGGTCTGTTATTTTTGCATCATTCAGGCCATGTCACCGTTTAACAGCTGGGCTACTCTTGGCCTGAAGGTGAAACCAAAAAAACGCTATCTTATTTAGTAACCATACAGGAGATAATTCAATAAGGTTGAATTGATTGTACCCCACACAGGAGCATGGAGCAAATGGGGGGCCCATTGTTCAACTGCGCTTGTCTTTGTATTGTATGACCAACAAGATCACAAATGACTTGGATAAAAATATATAATGGCGTTAGAGTTAGAGGGTTAGAGAGTTTTTATATTCTTTCAAGAGATATACAAGTATACAACAGAATGAATTAGCGTTCTCCACGGCCTTCATGGTGACAGATATCAGTGTCCACAATGGACAACAGAAGATACCTTTAATTGTGCTAAAATCTTAAACGCTAACATCCTGCATGGATGCCATTTATAAAGACAAAGCAACCATTTGCAGCGCTTCTGATGGACGGATGACTGTCTCTAGCTTTCAGAACGTGCATGATACAAGATAGAACTTGTCTTGCTGACATTTCGTTGTATGCGAGATCTATAATAATAAACTAAATCTTCTTCTTCTTGCATCTTTCTCGCACTTCTATGTGCGGTCGATGTGGAAAGTCCTGAAGTGTGAAACGGGGGGTGGGGCCCTGGACAGGTATCCAGTCTATCCCAAAGATACCACAGAGACCCAGACAACCTCTCACACTCGCATTCACATTTAACCTATAACCGGTTCATCTCATCTTCATGTCTTTGGGCTGTAGGAGGAAACTGGAGCGCCCAGAGGAAACTCACACAGGCATGAGGAGAACATGCAAACCTCCGTACAGTAGGAACCGTGGTCAACCAGGAACGGTACAAGCCACTGCACCACCATGCTGCCCATGCGCGTATAAATAAAAAAAAAAAAAACAAGAATAATTTTACTAACTAGAAATGCTTGAAAAGTATGAAATGTTCAAGAAAGCTCAAAAACAAGGGGAATAAACCACTCCTGGATGAAGTGATACTGGTGATTATCACACATGAAACACACCGCAACACAGCACAGCATGACACGGTGAAATTACTGTACTTCTCTGCATTTAACCCATTCACCAGGTGAAGCAGGGGGCAGCCGAACAGTGCAGCTCCAATGGGAGCAGTGCTTGGGGACAGTACCTTGCTCAGGGTCCCTTGTTAGTCCTGGGCCTTGAACCCACAACCTTCTAATTGAAGGGCCAATGCCCTGACTGCTAGGCTAGATGTGTCGTTATTGGAAAACTTCAAGTGGTCTCACACCACGTCCTGGTGGATTACTCTCCCAGGACAGCATGCCACGTTACACGCATTTCGCCAACCGGCCTTGTGGACGTGAAACCATATTAGGAGGAAAATAATAGGAAAATACATAAAATAGTAGGCTGGAAATCCTCAACTGAGGGAAAACTCATGGCCTGTTTGCCTTGTTATCAGCACAGAGCGCAGAGAGACTGTAACTAACACGTCATAACGCTTCCTGACCTGTGAGCGTAATGCTCAGGAGCAGTGTGTGTGTGGTTCCTGGCAGTGTTTCTCAGGGGACCCAGGTGTACCCAGTGAACCCAAACAAAGACCTGCTGCCCAGCACTGAGTCCACAGCGTGCTCAGGAACGTCCTTAGAGCCTGCACAGGCCAGTGGGAGGATTACTGAAGAACACCGGGCAGTGTGTGGTGGGAACCTGAGAGGAGGGATGTCTGAATGTCCTTCTCCAGCAGCAGGAATAAGGGAAACGCACCCGAGTGTCCCAGCATGTGTGAGGCCTGCGTGTGTACAGAGCTGCAGTTATGGCCCAGACCTGGGCATTTCCACAAACCAACAGCGTTTAACAAACCGGGATTCCGGATTCTTGGTGGTCGATAATAATAATAATAATAATAATAATAATAATAATAATAATAATAAACCCACAACAGGCTAGCTGAGTGCGCGCGCGCACACACGCACGCGCCGCGCGCACGCACGCACACAGACTGGGATGCTACACGCAGCAGACGCCGGGACAAACATGTTTTTTACGACCATCAGTTATGTGAAGGAACACAATTCTCAGCTTCCGGCTTAAACAAATCATGAAAATGCTTCTGTGGATAAAGACCCCATCACGGCCCTGACTCACTCAGTCCATCCAGGACAAACTGGACATGCCAACAATAAGCTAGGCTCGCTTTCTGCACTGCACATAACAGCATTTCCCGGCTACTAAATGCATCGCTGAATGGTATTCTCGTACAAACATCTGTGTGTATAATTTAATCACATAATTTATACTCACCCCTGTTTTTGTTCTGCCCAGGCGATGCTTTGTTTTATTTTTGCAAAGCTCCAGAGTGTGTAGCAGCAGCAGCTAAACGGTTTTTCGGTGCCCTGCCCAATGCGTGGCTCCTGCGTCTCCGGTTGCTCAGAAATAACGTTATTCCTAACAAACAGCGGCGACACACAGCGGACTGAAAGAGTAGAGAGGAGGCGGACACCATCATCATCATCATCATCATCATCATTCACAGCGCCAGCGTCCGCACTGCCAGCGTAACCAGGGGGCGGGGCTTACCAACTCCCGGAAGCACACAAAAACCCTCTAGGCGACGTCCTATTGTGGATTAAATATTATGTATTAATTACTACTGCAAATAATAATACGTGTAATACATGGTTATAGCACGGAACACTAATTTCGTGTATAAGACATTTTTTTTTGTTTACGTTCATATCCGTTGCTTGAAATGTCCGCCATGTTGTAGTTTTTTGTCAGTTCACCACCGTTAGGTGAACACGGTTACGCAGTGTATAAAGGACTACAGGTCCCAGGTAACGCTAGGACGTTTACGGAAGTGAGCTCGTCAGGTCGGCAGTTAAACATGCGCTTTATCAACATTCTCGACTGTTAGAAAGCTGAAGTGGTTACAGGGAAGGAAATCGGTCGTGTTTTGTTTGGTCGCTTTGAAATTAATGCCGGGATGAAACCTTCGCTGGAGTCCGACGAAGAGGAAGAGATAGGAACATATCAGAAGAAATTAAGAGGTGATAAAGGATTTGTTAGCTAGCCATAATCATTGCCGCATCTCTGCGACATTGTTATTATTATTATTATTATTATTGTTGTTGTTGGGTTTTTTAAAGACTGTTTTTATTTGCATAGTTTTCTTTCATGTCTTAAGTTACACAAGCTTTTAACCCAGAAACTAGATGCCCAGCTGCTGTTCACCACTCAGACCCACTCAGGACTCAGTCAGTGCTAGCATGTTCATTTTCCACAGGCACGTCCTGTGCCTTGGAAGGTGTAATGTTTTTGCATGTGTAATTATCAGCAGCAGTGAGAGACATAACAGAAAAAAATAAATCATAGCACAATACTTTATGACGTCTTCACAATGACATATCATTCTGCTTATCTGCTGATAAACCCCCAACAACAACAACCAGTATGATTTGAGGTATTTTCTGTGGTGTTAATAAACTTTTCATTGCATAAATGAGAGAGTCAGGAAAGAGATATAAAATCCCTGACAAAAGAAAACACACACACATGCTGTAGGAGCCTAAATGAAGTTTAAGTTAAATAATTTATATTTTAAAGGTTCTTTAATGTGATAAGAATGATTTTA
>JAQLOM010000037.1:17787758-17797887 GCA_030068315.1 Chrysichthys thysi | reverse complement strand
ATATATAATTGTATGTATGTATGTGTGTGTGTGTGTATATATATATATATATATATACACACAGTACACGCCAGAAGGTTGGACACACTTTCTCATTCAATGTGTTTTCTTTATTTTCATGACCATTTACATTGGTACATTGGTAGATACTCACTGAAGGCATCATAACTATGAATGAACACCTATTCTCTTATTCCACAGTTTGAGATATTATTGATTATGGATTGACTGCATCATAGGTTATATATTGATTGGTATTTAACTAATTTGTCTGTTTTAAGAGCATGATATTTAACTTTCTAACTCTTCTGTTGCCTGGTTCGACTTATTATATTTCAATCTCTTATATTGTCACTTTTGTTACTATATCATTAAATTCTCTGACTACCTGTTTGGTTCATTTTAGAATTAGATTAGACTTTCTCATTCCTCAGTTTGGTTTGTTACTGTATTCTGTAAGTCAGATTTTCTTGCTGTCCTACTTGCCTGTTTGATGTATTGTGATGTTAGATTGGACTCTCACGTCTCACTCGCAGAAAATCCTTCGATGCCTCGATATTTAATGGAGATAAATTCACTCAGTGACATGCAGGTCTAATGTTTAGAATAGGAGATTAAGGGTTAAATAAGCCTAACAGATTCAAACACTGCCTGTACGGCTTTAAGCAAACATGCATGGTGCTAATTTGTATCTGATTTTGGGGGAATCTAGAAAATTATACATAATTTGGACATTGTTGACAAATTTGATTAAAACAGGTGGTTGTGTAATCAGCTACATGTCCCATTCTCCATCCTTTTTAAGGGCTGATTTACCCATCATCCCTCAATACATATGTATCTGTGCATAAACTGTTGATTTAAGATTTTACACCAGCTTTTACACAAAATATACAGGAGTTAAGCCTGTTTGAGCCTAAATCCTGCCAGAGATTAGAACAGACTAGAACCTGGAACAAATTAGCAAATCTGGCTAGGTGAAATTTCACAAATAAATGACTTTCAAACTAAACTCCTGTATGAGCTGTGTGAAATCGGGTCATGTGTATTGTAGTGCAATTAGAGAGATATAACTTATCACTTTGCTATTTTACATTTTGACTTCTGAGTAATATTTCTTTCAGTAACAGAGAACCAATGTTAAAGACAATGATGGAGTTTCCATCAAACCAAAGTGTTGACCATCTCAGGATTTTGGTCGTTGGACCAGTCGGTGCTGGGAAGTCCGCCTTTATCACCTCAGTTAATTCTGTCCTCGAAGGTCGTAATACTTACCTCGCTCACTCACTCACTGGTGGTTCAAGTGTCACCTGCAAGGTAACAATACATAACCTTTCTTGAATATCTAACAGTCAGATATGCTGTTATTTTTAGTTTACATGAATTTCAATTAAAGTAAAGGACACAGCTTGACAGTAAATTATAAAAATTGATCAAACATTTAATAGAATTCATTTCTACTTGTGTACAGTACACTGTCTACAAGCTGAACAAAGGCACAGAGGGATCTTTTTTTCCATTCATGTTTGGTGACACCATGGGTCTGGAGGAAAATGACCAGGATGGTGTACACGTAAACGACATCATCAACATTCTGCAGGGTCATATGCAAGAGGGATACACAGTAAGTTAATGTTCATTCAGTTTATTTCCATGTTGTCAGGGACTCGGGAGACAGGATGCATATGCAGTAAAACCAGGATTTATTAACCAAAGGCAGAAGTACAGACAAGGGCAAGGCAAAGGCGTAGTCGAGAAACGGGCAAGGGTAACCGAACAGGCGAACAGGCAAAACGAGGCGAGGCAAGAATCAGAATCCAAATAAACGTTAGCAAGGGTCAGAACCAGAACAATCAGCAGTAATATCAGAGGCAAGGCAAGAGGCAGGAAATCCAATAAACGAAACGGGTCATACACAGAATATCAGACAATAAACAGAGTGCTTGGCAATAGTATCCACGGAGGGCTATGCTAATGCTACGCGTTTGTATGAGTGTGAGTGTGTGTTTTATAGTCCTTGAAATCAGTAACACCTGGACTGTCAATAGTCAGGTGACTGTGAACGCGGGAGTGTCTGTGTCATGTGGTGCGGGCGCTGGGCTTCATGGGAGTTAGAGTTCCTTTGAGTCCGTGGGTTGCCAGCGCCCGTGACACCACCACCATATTTTTCTGAAAGAGTGGTATGGCCTCTGTTAGGATTGCACTACACATAGTCTTTTTGAAACTTGCCCAGATACTTCTTCCACTTCTAAACAATTGATCCAGCAGTCCTTACTGGCATGTCCAGCCTCTTAGATATTATTTCACACCTTATTCCTAAGTTATGAAACTTTATTCTTAAAATTCTTAAAAACTTATTCTTAAAAACTTCCTTAAAATGCTTTAGTTTTCATCTTCACCCCTTTCCTTTGATGACAACTAAATGCCATTTATAAGTCTTTTGTGTCTATATTAAGGCAACATCTTTCATTTTGAGTGCCCAGAACCGCAAGGTTGAATACCTATGTAAGCAGCATTAATTGATTTACTTTGATTTCTTTGCTGATGGGAAGCCTATGTGTATTTGTAAGGGTTTTTTTTTGTCTTTTTTTTCTACAAATCTGATCAATTCCAGGAGGCCTGAATAATTTTGCAAGCCACTGTATATCAGTACAAGTTTTATTTACGTAAGAAGAATGACTATAGAAATATCCTGTAGGTTTACTGATTGCCAATCATCTAAAGTTAATAGAAAGTCCATTAACAGCAGTACATATGGTTGATTGTCTATTGATTTGTTTTCGGTTCTTTCTAATCGATTATTTAAGCTCACAGCACAGTTAAAGGGAGAGCTGCTATTGATTTTCTTTATGCAGTAGATCTGTTCATCTATTGATTAGGTGCCATGATGGAGCAGTTGGTTTGTAAAAGGACATTATAAATACAGCATTCAAATTAGGAGGCTTTGCAGTTTACTGATTAGTGAACAAACAGATTGTGTTCATTTAGTTTGAATGAGAATGACTCGCTGACCCAGATGTTAGTATTTAACGGACTTAACGTAACGTAATCCTGGGGGATTGAAGAATTTATTTATTTATATATTTATTTATTTTTTGCGGGGTCTGTGTGCATGTATGTGTTTGTGGTAGAGAGCGGGACGAGCTGATGATGGCGCTATGCTCTCTGAGGGCCAGTCAGAGCGAGGTGCAGCAGAGGGAGTGGGCTGCCTATCATCAGGTCAAACAGGCTGTGGAGATGGCAGAGGAGGCTAACCTGGAGAAGACCAAGGTGCATCAACAGTCCATAGAAATGTCTGCATACTATGCATCTATCGTGAAAGAATAGAAACTCCTAAGCGAAATTCTGAAAACAGCCAAAAGTTTTGGACAAAATTGATTTTTTTTTCTGGCAGTTGTATACTTTTACTTCTATCCTTTAAGAAAATATAAATATATTTTATCCAACTGACATTGAAATGTTGCTTTCTAACCTTTGCTTGGCTGACTGCCTCCAAAGTTCACATCTGGTAAGGAGCCAGTTTAACAAACACAGAACTAAAAACAGTCAGTCTATCTAAAGATGTCTAAAACTTCGCTGCCTAAACATGCTTTTCTCATGAAATGACAGTCACAGGAAAGGTATTACCATCTATGTGCCATAGCAACATGGACCAATGATGAATCTGTTTCTAGTCAGATTTCAAAGCGATGACATATAGACTATCAGTGTGTTAGTGTTTCAATGGAGTCAGAATTAAATCTTTAAAGTCTCACCTTTTCACTTTTGGGGACCGTTAAAACTTTAACTTTTATACTATTACTTTAAATGGACAAACATTTGCAGTTGTGAGAAACCTGGGAATGAAATAAAAAAAATGGATTACAGTGGAACCTTGGACTGCAAGCATAATTTGTTCCGGAGTCGTGCTTGTAATCCAAAGCACTTGTATATCAAAGCGAATTTCCCCATAAGAAATAATGGAACCTCGGATAATTTGTTCCATAACCCACAAATATTTGTATAAAAATTATTAATACAAAATATAAAGTAAAAATACATAAAGCAAAATAAGATGCACTTTACCTTTAAAAGACTTGTGGCTGGTGTGAGGGAGACGAGAGAGGAGGAGGATTATTGTGTGTTAATTTCACTACAACTCACGGAATCCAGCAGTCTGTCAGCTCACTGGGATCGTTTTCTTTTCGTGCGACTTTAACGAGGAAACTATCTAAACTATTTTTAATGCCTGCTTTTGCCTCCTTTTGAAGATTTCGTGGAAATGCGACATTGCATTGTCATTAAACGGATTCATTGCTCACACTGCTACAGCCTTATGCGGGTGGTGCTTTTCTACAAGGTTTTGCACTCTCCCACATTTTACACATCTCCCTGAGGGCCATTTTCGCACACACACTAACAGTATATGCTAGCGCGGATGTTGACTGTACGAGTAAGCCACAATCCCGCAGTGAGTGAGAGAGAGAAGTTGTGATCACGTAAGGTTTGGCAGACGAAGCGTATGCATACAAGTTGTATTGCAAGACCTGGCTCATTAACCAAGTCAAAATTTACTGAAATTTCTTGCTCATCTTGCAAAACACTCGCAGACCAAGTTACTTGCAATCCAAGGTTCCACTGTATTAGATTTAAGCCCAACGATGTGTGTTTATAAAACACTCCAATGCAGTTGTTCAGAAATTTAGGAAATTAAGGCAAAGGAAATTACAGCTTTACTGGGAGCAACTAATGTAAATGTTCAGCTGTGTGCAGACACAAGCCCAGTGCTAAATACCCACAAGCCCACTCTTTGCTACCCAACATCACACAGCACCCAACCTACTCCAGTGTTTAATATGTGTTTAGAAGTTATCTTACTTGTAAGTTACAAGTTTAACTTGTACTTACAAGTTAAAGTTATCTTTAATATTTGCTTTTCTAAACATTACCCGTTCTCGTCCTGTGTGTTAATGGGTGTTTTTCCAGGCACTAGTGCAGTGTGAGCATGTCCTCGCTGAGCTGGCTAGGCAGAGGGAGAGACTGGAGAAGGAACTTGCTTTAAAGCAGGAGAAGATTGCACAGGCGAAGGACTCTGTGCGCTCTGAGGTCAAGAGAGAGAAAGAGAAGCTCGCTCAGATGGTAAGTACTTTCAGCAGAATGGACTGTTCTTGCAAATGCAGACCTGCCAACCTTCACAGGTTTCATTTGTTGCACAGAACGTCCAAATTTTAACATTGGTTTAACAGGAGACTTCTTTTCCCCCTAGTAAATACAGGAGATAAGCCAACTGATGCATGCATATGGAATGATTGGCAGTTCCACATGTGTTTTGATCTCCTAAAATTAATTGATCCCCTGGAAGCCCCGCCCCTTCCCCATCTTATACCAGTAATGCCTTGCCTCTGGTCCGTTTTCCTGCTAGTAAGATGAAACACCCTGGAGTTCTGTTAAGGTTAATGGAGAATGTGAAATAAAGTCTGTTAATGTGTGTTAAACTTTTATTTAAGCTATAAGACAAATATATAGAGTAGTTAACATAAGTTAAATTTAACTACAATTATTAGGGATGCCACTGTGAATTTTCCAAAAATGGTCAAAAACTCCTTTTTATGGCAAGAAAAATAAAGTTGACCAAAAATGATTAAGTTAGGCCTACAGTAAAAAGTCAAATTGAAGATCATTACAAAGTTATTAAAAGGCTGTGTAATCTCCTGCCTTGGTCAGCAAACCCACCCACAGTGGGACTACACATATATTATTATCTGGAAATGTTTTTATGCGGACGTATAAACTGTGTGTCTCTCTAAATCAACGTTTTCCAAACTAAGGGTCGGGACCCAAAATGGGTCGCCAATCTTTATTTATTGGGTCACCATTTGGCAGGTTTGTTACGTGTAAATGCAGATGTTATGAGTATTCCTGATGTATTTTTGTTAGTTTGGGTCCTGCTGTGACACCAGATTTCTCTTTCGGGTCTCGTACCGAAAAAGTTCGGGAACCACTGCTCTAAATTGTTAGAAGCTGATAATGTTATACATAAAACCCAGGTGAATCGAAACCCTGTTTATACTCTACACTGTTGTTTGCTGCCCTCTAGTGGCAAACAAACTATAGTACGTAATAGCCATCAAGAGACCAGATTGAAAATTCAGTATGAAAAAAGTATCTATTTCCACGTAGCACACAGTTTTACTGTTAATTTTTTGCTTATTTTATGTATATGTTATGTATGTTATAGGTTATCATTTACCAAAATATCTTGTGTCTTATGAAATCAAAATTTCAATTTGCTACTGGGTTGTTGTTGTTTTTTTTCCCTCTGGAGGTTTTACTCAGCAGTACTGCACAAAGCACTGTGTCCGTTCCCTGTGTTCCAGGTGACCTCCCTGACATGCAGAGTAGCTGAGCTAGAGGGACTTTTGGATCGAGGAGATAGAGAGAGGAACTCCCTCAACACTCAGTTAGAGGAGGCCTTTAAGAAGCTCACGGCTCAGGAGACTGACAACAGCAGGGTACAGAGGGCCCACACTAGGAATTCAATAATGCTCCTGGTCTATGCACCATCCTGTATTTCTCATATGAAAGTATGGTTTTAGATAAGGGAATGTACTACTGTTGTGGGTTTTTTTTTTTTTTTTTTTTGTCTTATTTACTTTTGGATGGAATGCTGTTTGAAATGAATTGCAATGGCAATAAATGAACACCAGATGGCAGTAGAGCAATGTAAATGGTAGAATTTCCTTTCAGCACCTATTGAGTAGGATTGTGTAGGGCTGTGAAAGTGTCCTCTTACTCATTTGATATTTGGACCTGACGTGTAGAATTTAACCCTGGAGAACTGACAACTTTGATGGAATAAGGATGGGGCAGTTATGACTAGTGATCCTGAATGTAACAGTGCTGTAGTAAAGCTTATGGTACTTTGTTCTAGGTGTGTGGGGAGCTGCGTTACCAGTTGAGTCAGGCCCAGCTTAAGAGAGAAGAGGCTGAGAGGGAATTACGGGACTCCCGATCTAAACTGGGCCGCCAGCTCGAGTTAGCACAACAGGTAAGAGACTGCTTGGGGTCAGAGTGATATTAAATCTAAACAATACATTCTGAATCAGGTACTTGTTGAAAAAATAAGAAAATGGTAAGAAATACATAGGTTTACTAATGCCTACTTGCTACCAATCCTTCTCTTTCTCTCCCGCTTTCGCTCTCTCTGTCTCTCTGTCTCTCTCTCTCTCTCTCTCTCTCGGGTTTCAGGAAGTGCAGAAGCTGGGTGCAGAGCTGAGTGGCAGCCAGCAGCGTTTGGAGGAGGCCCAGAGGGCAGAGGGCCGAGCTCGGACGGAGGCAGCCGGCCTGGCAGAGGGGCTGAACCGCGCCCAGCGCCAACTGCACCTCACCAGGTAACCCCCTTAATCCTATTACATGCCACAACACTGCGCCCGTTCACACGCTGTGCTCCGCGCAGTGCCAGCGGCCCGGCTGGAAGGCACCCGCACTTTATTAAAACGCCACAGTACACCATGTGCCAGGGGAACAGGGCCGGAGAGAGCAGGCACACGCTGGCCCTCTCTATAACGTCACCCTACAGTGCTGTTCTCTGTTTGCAGGTTTTAAAGGTAATTAGCAACAATCGGACTACTTTGAGCGTCATTTCCGAATCGGGCTTAGAGTTGATCCTCAAAATTCTGCGAGGAGCCGTAAGGATTTGAGCACAGCATTCCAGTAACGGCTTTGTTTAGAAAGAGATCGTTTATTAAAGACCTACATTTCAATGTTCACTCCGAAACGATCGATATTGTTCCTCTTAGACAAAAAAAAGTATTACTTTTGTAAAAAAAAAGTCTAATATGACTCCACCGATTTCGCACCACAAAATTTACCATGATTAGAGTAAACAAAGCATTAGTTTGCACATTCACTGATTTTCATTATTATTATGAGTGTGCCAAGCTCACAAGGGCATGTTCTATCACTACAGGGTATGCTTTTTTCTTCCCAAACATGTGGCAGGGCAGTAACTGCTCCTGTAATCTTGCCAGTGTGCGTTGGGAGTTGTTTTAATGATGAAACTTGTGATGAACCTGTGTGACACTTTGGCTCAAGGGGACAAATCTGTACCGACAGTGTGCAAGAGTGCTCATTCTCCTTGACTCTGGCACTCTAGAACTGGCTCTCTGGTTGCAGAAAGGTCAAAGTTCGTGAGACTGGAGCATGTATGAGCTCACGTTCGCCTGGTAAACTCTATACATGTGGTGCTACTGCACTGAAGTACTTAGCATTTGTGTCCAAAGTGAAGTACTTAGCATTTGTGTCCAAAGTGCTTGTGGGTTTCATCCCCTCACCCACCACCTTGACTCTGGTGATGACCAGCAGTGATACGAGGTAGTGAGGCATCCTCAGTGGGCGTGGATAAAATTCCAGGCCTGTTTCTCAAGAGATAACACGTGAGACAGCTGCACAGCTGCAGAGGAGGGACAGCATCTGTTCACCAGAGGAATGACCAAGTATTACGACACGGTCGTATATTGTTTATGAGGTACTGCAGGGAAGCATGCTGTTCAGGAACTGTTATAATTTGGATCATTTGTTTACATTTGGTAAAGTCACTGTGTACTTGAGAGACTACATGATTCATCATGACTGAACACCTCTTATACTTTTATCAAAGACTGTAGAGATGGGTTCACATCAAAAAATATTTAGTAATATCTACATCTTCTCTTTATACGACAAAAAGAGTTGCTGATGTATACACACGTATTCACATGCATTTCTGCACGTTTTCCCAGCTATGCCAGGTCTTAATCTTTGACCAAGTCAGTAGTGCAAAACCTTTCTAATTGCTAACAACTGCTTGTATCCATTTGACTTCAGTTTTAATGTATAGGTCCACAGTTCTGGTTATTATTAGCCGACACTGGACTTTGTAACGTTGATATCACAGAAGGCTGAAATATGCAAATATCTCCTTTAACACATTGCTAAAGCTTTTATTGTTCCAGATGAACATTTCGATCTGTGGAGGTTTTGGATGAATCACACCATCATGTCAAATTCGGTCAAATAATTCAGGCCACATCAAAGGCACACCAGTTTGTTCTTAATCCATCCAAACCTTATTAAAGCAATTTAATCAATCCTGTAAATTGTTTATAGTGAATTTATGGCATGGAAGTTCGTTTTTTCTCTCAGTATTTTTAATCAGAAAAATGACAATGCAGTATGTATAATAATGCAGTACTGTGGCATAAATCAGCAGTAATGTAGCAGAAAATATAGCATCTATAATAATAATAATAATAATAATAATAATAATAATAATAATAATAATAATCCCTGGCATGGTTTGAGAATGTGGACTTTTTCTTTCGTTGCTTTCTTCCCCATGGATTGCAGAAACATTTTTCAGACTCGTTTTGCAGGATCGATGTTGTATATTGTCATGAAAATGCACCCCATAAAAGCAACGAAATGAAAAGCAAGCATGACCGTTGCTCTGATGATACTACACGGTAACAGCACAGAGTACAGTTATTGTGACTTTTGCTCTTTTTCTGGGCCGTTTTCAAATTTCCTTCAATCACGATCTGGATCGTTACAGGCACTGTGAGCTAAACTGTGAGTTTCCTGGTTGGAGGTCTGGAAATCAGTATTAAACAACCAAAGATCGATAGTGCAGGCAAAACATACTAGGTTATTTTGTACAAATCCTGTAGTCATTTTATTGTTAAATAAAATGGTAAAGTGGGAGCATATAGACTTGTGTGTATATATACAGTATGATTAGTGTGACTGTTTATACATAGAAACAATATAAAGTGCTAATATATTTATTCTAATAAAAGACTGAAATGCCCTTTGTTGGTTTACCCAGTGCAGTGCTCAGGTTGAATTATTTATCAGTGCTAAGCTGAGGTTTGTTTGCCCAGCATGTAGTCTGTGCAGGAACAGACAGCACTGAAGCAGACGTCTCTGTCCTTTAAATGCTCTTTACTTGCTCTCACACCGGCGACAAAATGGCCTGTTGAAGATCACAGAGGTTAAGCCGCTGACCAGCCTGGCTGTTGGCAGCACAGAGGTTTTTAGCTTGTGTGTGTGTGTGTGTGTGTGTGTGTGTGTGTGTGTGTGTGTGTGTGTGTGTGTGTGTGTGTGTGTGTGT
>JAQLOM010000037.1:17775397-17787658 GCA_030068315.1 Chrysichthys thysi | reverse complement strand
TGTGTGTGTGTGTGTGTGTGTGTGTGTGTGTGTGTGTGTGTGTGTGTGTGTGTGTGTGTGTGTGTGTGGAGGATGTGCACGGCTGGAGCAGGTTCTCTGGACCTGCCACAGTGCACAGATGCATCAGACATCTGTCCATTCTTTTTGTCTTCCTCGGGGCTAAGACTTGTCTTTCTCAGCTCTCGCTTGCTTTATTCCAACTCCACGCAGGCGGCTCAGCTGTAGCCCCTGTGAGAGAGCGGGCACGTCGGGCACCCTGCTGGGTGGCCGTGTGAACGAGGCCTGTGAAGCTGCCCTTTGATTCTCCTCTTTTCTTGTTCTCATCTAAGCCTGAGTGATCACAGCTCCCTCCAAACGGACGCAAATGAAGCAGTTGTCTTTTGTTTGTTTTCCCCCTCCCTATCTCTCGCTCTCCCTCTCTTCCTTTTCTTGCCGCTTTATTTTTTTCATTTTTTTTTTTTGGGCCCTCTCCCGGGCTCGCCAGCCCCCCGGCGCATGTCGGGTAGACAGACAGGGCCGGCGGCTCCAGCATCGGATCATCAGCCAGCTGTGCGGTGTGCAGCCGAGGATCTGTCCTAATCCCCCCGCTCTGTTCTCCGCCTTCTGACGGCTTTGAGCCCAGACTTTATTCCATTTGTTTGTTTGTTTTTTGTTTGCTTATGCCTTTTTGTCAACCCCCCCCTCCCAACCACTTCACCACCACCACCACCACACCCCCTTATTACTTACACGCCCTCAATTCTCACAATGTTCCACGGACCCCACATTGTGTAAATGGGAAAAAGCATGCAAGCCATAGAACTCCGTACACTTACTGTGGCCCTCACCTTCTGGTTCACAACTTCCTGCTCAACTCAGTGGGTTTGCTGGAGCTCACTGTAGTTTGGACAGAGAGTTTGGTTGCCTTTATGACAAATATCCACATGAATTGTAGCCTGTCCTAAATTCTGATCCAGTGATCACCGTGTGACAGTTAAGGAGCTCCTATATATCAAACTAGCTAATATTTATGACCATTCCATGAAGTACAGTACACAGAAATCTGTGCATAAGTAAATGCCAGGGTGGGAAGGACAAAAATCAGTCATTTAGGACAGGGACATTTAGTACATCTTTATTAACTCTGCACAGCAGAGCTTTACCTTTCTCCCAACTCTCAAACTCAGTGTGAACACAACCACATGAGAATAAGCACATGCCTATACAATACAGATTTTCTATTAAGTCAAAGCTCTTGTGTTTGCTTTGGACTAGAATGCAGAGAGCCATGGTTTTTGTGTTAAAGCTTTGTCAAACATTTATTTTTAGTAAATCTCTCATTGCAAAGGCCTAATTGAAATTATGCTTGCAGCGCGAGATGACACATGGCCTTAGAAGTGAATGTGTCTGTGGTTCATCACACTTCAGAAATAGACATGATGCGTGAAAGTGTTTAAAGCATTTAGATTTAATTGGGACTGTTTGGTGTGTAGTATGTGCAGAACTGTCGCACTGGGGTCTGAAGAGGGGGCAGTACACAACTTTTTATGGCCTTTTGTGAAACTGTACTTCAGTAACTCCCATACTGATGACCGTGAGGCCTCTTGCGCTTTGCTGACAGTGTCATTGACTCGTCCTCTGAAAAAGTTCTTGTTCTAAAGCCCATAAAGCATTGAAGACCCACTGCAGCGTTGGCGTTAAGCACTTTCTCATCCCACCCCAGAATTCCATTAAACTTTACACGCCTCTCTGCCTTCCTTCAACCTCACATGATTGTGTGCGTGTGTGCATATGTGTGTGTGTGTGTGTGTGTGTGTGTGTGTGTGTGTGTGTGTGTGTGTGTGTGTGTGTGTGGGAGGGCAGAGCACAATCCCCCGAATAGGCGAGAATGGGAAAATGAATAAAAGAGCGAGCAGATGCAGCTCCATGCCAGAGGGAGGCTGCCACTGTGCGTGAAGTCTGCCGCTCCACCAAACTGCTGCAAGACCAAGTCAGTGGGAGGTGCGTGTACCATCCGACGGGCAACAAAAGAACGAAGCCTGTGCCCTTCGTCAAAAGTAGTAGGGGAAAAAAGGAGCGGAGGCTGCCGCCAGCCGTGAGAAGCCATGTTCGCGCTTTGGGGCGAGGGCGGGCGCGGGCACAGGCAGGTAGGAGGGCGGTGTGCGAGGTGCTGGGCAGCAGCCATCTTGTTGGGGGGAGCAGATGGCAGCAGGGCTGTGAGAGGAGGGGCTGCTTAGCAGAACTAATCAGACAGTAACGGATGGGGCAGCTGGGACCGCTGCCGGCCAGGCGGGAGAGCTCCATGATGTTGACAGTGGTGTGCCCATTGGCCTGGCATGAGACCTTGCCACGTCTTCACGCCTTGCCTACAGGGCTGCAGGCCCCTCGCTCCTCCTCCTCCATCGTGTAGCACAGGGCAGGACTGCAGCTTTTGTCTTGTGTCATTCTCGACCTCTCAGAACATGACATCACATGGCCTTTTGTTTGAATGACTTAAAATCTGTCCCAAGGTCTGGCGGGCATAGGGATGTCGTGTATGCAGAAATAATTGCAGTATATTCTTGTAGGTCATCAGGCATCCTGGGTGTCAAATCCTAATAAAAGGATAGTCAAGGTCAAGGTGACTGGACCAGTGGTGTAATCTTGTTATTAGCTGTAGAACTAATTCCCTGGATGTTTTACGGCCATCGTTTATTCAAAGGCGTGATGCTACCAGGGCCAGTTGTACATTTAACCAGCATGACTATAATGCTGATATCAACACAGCAGCTAGAAAAAAATATAGAAAAGTATCTTAACATCACAACACAAGTATACAATGTATTGTAATAAGTATCATGAGTATCATTAGGTGTCATTGTTGTAATAAATCTACAGTGAGACACTGACTGGATTTAACCCTTTAAACGAACAAAATATGTCTGCGGGTTCAGACTTTTCCATCAATTTTACTGTACTTACTGAGTAAGCCAGAGCAGCAGTAATATACTTATCTATATTTGTACCAAACACCCCCCTCCTTACATACAACCCAAATTCCAGAAAAGTTGGGACTTTCTTTAAAGTTGAATAAAATGAAGACTAAAATACTTTCAAATTACACGAGCCAGTATTTTATTCAGAACATAGATAACATAGCAAATGTTCAAACTGGGAAATTGTATACCTTTATCCACTAAATGAGCACATTTCAAATTTGATGCCTGCTGCAGGTCCCAAAAACAACAAAAGCTGAAAAAGCAAGAAAGTTTATAAAGATTCAGCTGCGAGAACATCTAGCAGCTAATGAAGTTAATTGATATCAGGTCTGTAACATGATTAGATATAAAAGGGATGTCTTAGAGAGGCAGAGTCTCTCAGAAGTAAAGATGGGCAGAGGCTCTCCAATCTGTGAAAGAGTGCGTAAAAAGATTGTGGAATACTTTAAAAACAGTGTTCCTCAACATCAATTTGCAAATCTCATCATCTACAGTGCATAACATCATCAAAAGATTCAGAGAAACTGGAGATACCTCTGTGTGTATGGGACAAGGCTGAAGACCAGACGATATCTATTTCAGGGAAAGCCTTGTGTATTTCAGCAGAACAATGCAAAACCACAAACTGCAGCCATTACAACAGTCCGGGTGCTGAATTGGCTGCCTGCAGTACAGATCTTTCAAAACTCCAGAAACTCATAACCTCGATGCCCAGACATCTTCAAACTGTTTTGAAAAGAAGAGGAGATACTACACCATGGTAAACATGCCCCTGTCCCAAGTATTTTGAGACCTGTAGCAAGCATCAAATTTGAAATGAGCTCATTTTGTGCATAAAATTGTAAAATTTCTCAGTTTAAACATTTATGTTCTGTTGTGAATAAAATATTGGCTCATGTGATTTGAAAGACTTTTAATTTGTTGTTTTATTCACATTTAAAGAACTCTTATGGAATTTGGGTTGTACGTAACTTTTTGTATGTGGTTTGAGGTATATACAGTGTAACCTTGGATTGCAAGTAACTTGGTAAATTGGTGCAAGACGAGCAAAAAATGTAAATAAATTTTGACTTTGTTAACGAGCGATATCTTGCAATACGAGTAGTATGCATACGCTTTTTCTGCCGAGCCTCACGTAATCACAACAACTCTCTCTCACTCACTGTGGGATTGTGGCTCACTCGTATAGTCAACATCCGCGCTAGCATATACTGTTAGTGTGTGTGCGAAAATGGCCCTCAGGGAGATGTGGACTGGAATCCCTCACTTCAAATGAGATCAAGGAGATGTGTAAAATGTGGGAAAGAGTGTAAAACTTTGTAGAAAAGCACCACCCGCATAAGGCTGTAGCAGTGCGAGAGATGAATCTGTTTAATGACGATGCAATGTCACATTTCCGCCAAATCCTTAAAAGGAGGCAAAAGCAGCGATCATTGGGTAGTTTCCTTGTTAAAGTCACACGAAAAGAAAAAGATCCCAGAGAGCCGACAGACTGTAGTGATTCTGTGCGCTGTAGTGAAAGTCAAAAGTGAAAGCCCTCTCCCTCACACCAGCCACAATTCATTTTAAAGGTAAAGTGCAGTTTTTTTTTGTTTTTGTTAGATGTGGTGGGGTTGAATGACAAGAAACAGAAACTTAGTCAGAATCGTAGAAAGCAAACACAGGAAAAGTAAGGCTTGGCAAGAGCGCGGAAAATGGCATCTAAGGCTCCGCGACCTTGGTGTGAGTTTTTTAATAGCTCCCGCAATCAGTCCCAATCCGGTACACCTGTCACCACCCATGTGACGCACCGTGGTGTTGCAGTGGAAGACCAGGAAGTAGTCTTTGGCATGCGAGTTCTCTGACGTGTGCCGCTATTGGGAGTGCTCAGAACAGGTGCGCTGCACGTGCGCTCTGCGCAGGCAAATTCATGACAGTTTTATGTATTTTTAATTTATATTTTGTATTATATTTTGTCACTTTTATATAAGTATTTGTGGGTTGTGGAACGAATTATCTTAGGTTCCGTTATTTCTTATGGGGAAATTCACTTTGATATACAAGTGATTTGGATTACACGCACGTCTTATGCTCGCAAACCAAGGTTCCACTGTATGTGGTTCCGCTGTAGTAGTGTTGCTTTGTTAACACAACAAAAATCAGGTTTTATTGTGATTACAAATATTATTGCAAGTATTATATTGCTATATTGGGAAAGACTAGCCTCAGAACAGGTGGTCAGGACTCCTCCACCATATCCACTCGTCACTCCTGACAAGCCCACATACAGTGTACGTTATACATACTCCCTCACAAATGTATATAGTGAGTGTTATTTTGTCTATATTTTATTGTATACACATCCTGTAGAGATGATTTCTCTAACGGGGCACGATACATATTGACTAGTTATGTGGTGTCGTGTAGACACAGCGGTCATGAATAATGAAGTCACCATCATTTATGATCTTTGTCTGGATTCTTACTTCCTGTGTTTGACATTGTTTTGGGTGTAAATATCACAAGCTTTATGGCAAACTTTGTTTATTTGGTCATTTTTACTTAATACATGTGGGCACCAGGGCGGCACAGTGGCTGAGTGGTTAGCACTGTCATCTCACAGCAAGAAGGTCCTGGGTTCGAGCCCTAGGCTCGGCACAGGTGCCTTTCTGTGCGGAGTTCGCATCTTCTCCCCGTGTTCGCGTGGGTTTTCTCTGGGTACTCCAGTTTCCTCCCACAGTCCAAAGACATGCACAGAGGGGATTAGGCTAATTTGCTGCTCTAAATTGCCCGTAGGTGTGAATGTGAGTGTGAATGGTTGTCTGTCTCTGTGTGTCACCCTGCGGTGGATTGGTGACCCGCCCAGGATTGGCACCAGCTTACCCCCGCGACCCTGTACAGGCTTAAGCAGCAGAAGACAACATGTGGGCACCTTCTAGGTAGCTATTAGAAACCTCAGAAGGGTCGCTTCTTTTGGCAGAAATTTGTTTATGTAAAAAAAAAAGGTCCTTTACTGTTACGTAAGGTTATTTATGCGAGACGCTTTACACGACAAATATTGCTTAAAAGTGAGAAAAAGTTGAAAGCGTCACTTTATCCAGAGAGGATGTGCAAACAGAGTTAGATGTCTCACTTTGTGATGCTGTCAAATATTACTGGTGACTTCCCCTCTTTATCTCCCATTCAGCATGCTTCTGTGCTGGCCTGTAAGACCAGATGCCATGCCAGAGGCTATGTCCCTCAATTGAGCAAGGCCTCAACTCATTTGCCAGTCATTTACTCCATTATTTAATGCCCTAACCAAGTTCAAGGCAGTTACATGTGTGCCATTCATTTGCAGCTCTGTACTGGGCGCCTGTGTATACCCAGGAGAACATGGTCTCTGAACCTGATTATCCTCACACGGTGCCAGAGCTTCCCTCATCTGTCAAGAGCAGAATGCGTCTCGTTATAGTAGCTGCAGGGCAAACATGTAGTCATAACCACAACTTGCTTGTGGTTGATAGTGTATTACTAATTGTTCTTAATGAATGTTTTCGTTGTTTTGTATTGGTTTGACTTTATCATAAGGAGTAAAACAAGTTAGGCCTGCTGTTATAGGAAAATAATCAATGCTAGGGTGGTGTAATGTTAATTATTTTACAATACCAGCACATGCCAGTGTGTTTTGTTCCTCTTATAACACAAACCATTTTATCAACGATTGCAGTTTTATTATATTATTATTATTATTATTATTATTATTATTATTTCATAAGAATGATGCAACATACATACTTTTTAAGTGTTTTACATTTAACTCGAATACATATTATTTTTTGAGACAAGTTAGTTCCTGTTGTCCTTTACGTTATAACAGCTATAACCATTCAGTCCTGCAACAGCCTCTCTTTTCCTCTTGTTCCAGAAAGTGTAAACTTCTCTGTATTGAAGACATTCCTGTGGCGGAAAACTTACTTAAACAAAGCACCAACACGCGAGACTCTTCTTGTAAATGTTAAATACACATCTCCTGACAGAAACCTCATATCACCAATTATATCTCTGTTAAATAACAGCATGGTTTTTCTTTTTGTTTTTTTTAATCTGTTAATTATAAGGCTTATTATGATTATGTGAAGTGTCCGGCATACAGGTTGCTGTGAAAGATTTGTTACTTTAAAAATGATAACGCATTAGATCGAGTGCATTTTATATAAACCTGTGAGTTGACTCACAGCTGGAACTGCTGTCAGAGCTGCTGTTGTGTAAAAAAATAAATGAATAAATAAAAACGTTTCAACACCTGACAATTTTTTTTAATTGCCAAATATTTTTATTTATTAGCTATGATATTTCAAAACCCAGACATACCTAAATCTGATCAATGTTTAGTTTTATGTGCAAAGGTCAAAGGCAAACCTTTTTTATTTCACATTGTGTATTGCAAATAGATGTCACAAAAGTGTATAATTTTAAGTGTCCAGACTCTTTAAAAAAAAACAACAACATTCCTTCTGTTGATTCAGGTCTAATTCGTTATCTGTTTAAGGTTTTCATTTGACTCACCCTCATACATTTGTCCTACTTATAGCCTTGGAACTTTATTTGTGTACTTATGTTTGAATGCAAAAATTGCAGAATTTCCCACAAGGAAATTCTGTACAACATATGGAGCCCTATGATGTGTATTTCGAGTGATCTTGCACTGTTAAACAGTCCTAGTAATGACTTTGAGGGGAAGGAAAGCCATGGAGCGGTGTTGGAGTGCCATGGCCTAGCTCTCAGTCAGGCACGCTGGCATAGGACAGAATGTTATGAGTCCCTCAGGCAAAGTGAAGGCAAATCTGTTGGGTGCAACTGTTCTCACTTGGGCCAGCTCTGCCCAGAGAAAGTGCCCTACTTACTGTTTCTGGATGATGGGTTGATTTTCTTCCTGCTCTTTGTCCATGACACCCTTTTCTTGGTCACTATAAGGGCTGCTTCTGTGTAGGTTTAACATAATACGGCTATATAGGTGTATATTTACCTGTGCTTTTTATTCCCTGTGGATATTCCCGCCTTTGGAATCTTTACTGGGAGTGCAATGATGCAGCAGCTAGCATTGTCTCTTCGCAGTTCAAGGGTTAATGGTTCAGAGTTTTACACGTTCTCCCCATGGACTTATGGGTTTCCTCCTAGCTCCAAAACCATGCATGTAGGCAGATTGCTTACTTGAAAGTGCCCCTACGTGTGTGTGTGTGTGTGTGTGTGTGTGTGTGTGTGTGTGTGTGTGTGTGTGTGTGTGTGGACTGGCATCCCATTCGAGGTAAATCCCCCTCTCCTTGCACACAGTGTTACTGGGATCGGCTCTGATCCAGCACAACCCTGATCAGGATGAAGCATTTACTGAAGATGTATGAGTAAAAGGAAACATTACTATACTTTTGCAGTTTACAAATTTCATCAAACGGTTCTCCTAATGGAGCATGGTTCTACTTATGCTCTTCTCCATCTGGCAGACAAAGTCCACTGCAAAGCTCATGAGGGAAAGCAGAGGAAGTGCTGGATGCCATCTCCAGACCCACCCATCCCGACACTCTGTTGGGATAAAATCAAGCGTTTGTTGTGCTCTTTAGCGGCTGTGCTGCTTTTTTGCTTAGTTTTTGATTTCTTACCACAAACACATGCGCTTTTGGAGAGCACATTTGGTTAGAGGTGGTACAGGTGGGGAGTCTGGCATGGGCACCCTGCAGGTCGGCCCCGAGCTCCGGCCATGTGTCCCCTGTTTAGAGCGCGGGCATCGACACCATCGCTGGCACACGGCGTTTCATCCAGGGAAAGCACTCTGTCCTTAATATCCTCGCTCACTCATCCTCCTTCTTGCACATTCAGTCCTGTGCCTTTGGTTGCCACCAGCTTTGCTTCTGTTTCAAAGGTTTTGGACGAGCACCATTTTTGCATCGGGCTTCTTACAAAGTTTTTTTTTTTTCCCCTGCCAACTATTACAACTACTTGCATTAGAGCAAATATTATCGATGCACTTATTTGAACATCTTACGTTCTTTACGTGATATCTCGACTGATATGATTTTCTGAAAGAGACATATTGGTGAAAACAGGAAGTTAGTTACAGAAGGTTTGCTGCTCCAGAATGTGTCGGTTTGCTGCCGGAGGGAGTGCGAGAGAGCGAGAGAGAGGGTTGTTTGTAAATCGGTGGCAACTGCAATTCATTTTGCCGCTGACCTTGAGGGGGCTTTGCATTTCTTGAAGAAGAAAGCAGAAGCTGGTGGTAAACAAAGTTCACTTCTGACAGATGGATTGAATGACAGAGAGGTTGCGGGTGCCAGAATAGCCCTGGCAGCGGAGAAAATGTTCAATGCGGTCCAACAGGAGAGGAGGTGTGAACAGGTGCGGGGCTGCTGAAGGAAAGGGGACCAGATGGAGGAAGCCAGAGCCAGTTTAGTTAAAGGAAAAAGGGTGGGAGGGAGCAGCAAACAGGGGGGAGAGCATGCAGAGAGAGAGAGAGAGAAAGAGAGAGAGAGGATAGATGAAGAAGGGGGATGGAGAGATAGAGGGGGGTAGTAGGGATGATAGGAGCGGCATTAGGAGCAGTTAGGATGGAGAGTAAATAGTTGTGTGTGGGAAGCAGATGTGACTTGGGGTGGCAGGTTGGAATCTTTCATCTCTGTGTTTTTTTTCCGAGGGATGGGGTGTGTGTGTGTGTCAGAGGAATACGGGAAAGGAGTGTGATAACCGTGGTTCAATAATGGGAGCAAAACACCTGAGATGTGGTGTGCATGCACACACATGGATTGTTTTTTCACATATTACTTTATGCTCCATAAGACACATAGAGTTAATGTGACAAGTCAGTGACTATAGAAAACACAAAACATTAAAAAAAATAATAATAATAATAACACATACTTGGCACTGGGACGATGTGCTAAATTAGATATGAACTACGTATGAAATTAATTAACAGATTCCATTTATCAGTGCTTTGCGTTTGCCCATCTGTTCTATGGTAGACTAATTTAAGTCCCTTTGCTATCACTAGTTAAAAATAATGCGTGCTCCTGTTTACCGTGCAGTGGATGTTGTGTACGGATTGGGTGCATAGTGACTGGAGTTTGTCTCTTAATTTCTTTCCTTTTGGTGTGACTATAAGCAATAATTGAGAGGATTTCTGCAATTTCACATCTGCTTCATAATATCTACTCATTAAACGTACATAATAGGCATGTTTCGTTATTTCTAAATACACAAAGGTAGGATATCGACACAGTTGGAACAATTTGTGCCTACTTGCACAAAAATCTTCACATAATTAAGCACGTAGTAAGTACACTTTGTATAAAGTGGCGTCGTAGCAGCAGAAATTCATTAACACCGAAACCTCCGTTCTCTACTGCGCTCTCTACTTCTCGATTGTTCAGTTTCCACTGTTTATATTGCCGTGAAAGACAATCAACACTTGATTATGTTAAATCATGCAGCATTCTAATCAGACCGAGAGCGTTTCGTGTCATAGGAACATTCGCCTGGTGCAGGTGTCTTCGGTGAAGTTTTCCTCCTGTCGCACGCTCCGAGTGTACTTTGTAAAGTTTCCCCCTGCACATGTGTTACCGTACAAATGGTGGCAAAGTCTCTTCATGTACTGTCGAGCAGTGATGAAGCCAACCGGCTGCCTCCAATTTGCGCACATTTTAGGAACGGTAGCATTTGGTCATTCCTGGCGTAGGATCACGGTGCACCGCGGGGTGCTGCAAACTCTGCGCACGAGCAGTCTGTGGTATTCCAAATCAAATGGGCAACAGCTTGAATAGTGCCCACTTAGGCAGCCCGCAGCCCTCTCCCCTCACCAGCACCCAGCCACCGAGCCTCCTACCACCCAGAGCCGCCTCACGGCCGCGAGACATTGGGCCTGACGCACATTATTACAGCCAGTGAGCAAACACACTCCGAAAACACACCCTGACCTGGCATGGGGGACACGGCCTCTGACTGCCCCCAGCAGACCCACAGAACTGCACCTCCTGTAGCGGGGCAGCTATTGTGCAGACATAGCAGAAGCCATAGTTGTCTACTTTCTCCCTCTCTCTCTCTGTCTCTGTCTCTTCTTTTTTTTATCAATCTATAATCAGGGTAGTTTAGCATTCAATAACTAGAGTATTTGCAAAGATTTGCATTTAACATATCACATGTAGCTCTGTTACAGTTCACCATATTTTGCAGCACATATGTCTGTATTTTGTGCTACACTGTTGTAAATGCTACTAAATGTTTTTACGTCATAAGCTAAAGCATATGGTTTTGTGCCAAGGGAGAAACCCTGATTCTGAGCACTTTTCCTGACTGGGTGATTATAGGAAGTGAATTAAACATTCATGCGGTACTTTAAAAAGATTTGTATGAGAATGATTTTATACCTATATCCCTTTGCTTTGTGATGATATTCAGTCGTTCTGAATATCTTTATCCTTGCTGCTGGTGATGCAGAGAAATTGAGCTGTACCAGCTTTCTGTCATCTTCATGCATGAGCTTTGTGAATTTTGGCACCTATATAAAAGGAAACTGAATTAAAAAGCATTCACATATGATCTGATTTATTCTTTCATCTAATTTCCTTTTAAGATTGTTGCCAACATAACAGAGGTGCAAGGTGCTCTGCTTGCTGACAGTTTGTTATCTCTGAACTTCGCTTTCCAGCTCCATTGCATTACCTCTGGAGTGCATTACAGCTCGAGTGAAAAGTCAACCTTGTGATAGCAGTGATTTCCTAGAGCAGGGGTTCTCAAAGGCTTTGTAGCCAGGGATACATTTAACTGTGAAATAAATCCATGGCCATTTATGTAATTCTGTAAATAATATTTAGTATTTATTAGTCTATTTATTAGAGCATTAGAGCTTTGTTTTCTTATCCCTTTGTAGGGCCACTAATTGAAATACTCGGAAATTCAAAATTTTAACCCTAGATTGTTATTGGAGGATATTGAAAGACTTTGTTAGAAGGATTTTTTTTTTTCTTTTTCATTTTTATGTTGAAAATCAAGGTCAGTGGAGTTTCCATATATGGCCAGTGTAGGGTAAAAAACTTTATCTGTATAAAACTTTATCTGTATTAAAAAAAAAGAAAAGAAAAATACCTATAAACTTAAAGGAACATTTATGTAGGATGGAAGAAAACCATGTGGTTCTACAGCCTTATAGATAGGCATGGGGCCGGGGGCCATTTTGGATGTCCGCTGAATTTACCAAATATGGTTCTTTGCCCAAAGAGTTGACCCTCTCCAGGACCGCGTTGCTGATGTGCAACAGTGAAAATATCAGATTTGTCCTGTTACTAAAACTTAATTTGAG
>JAQLOM010000037.1:17719708-17730601 GCA_030068315.1 Chrysichthys thysi | reverse complement strand
TGGTCACCTTGTGAAGAAACCAGTACGGATTCATCACACACACACACACACACACACACACACACACACACACACACTGCACAAATTATTTGGTAGTGTAGCAGCAATAAGTACACACATAACAGACATTTCTCACAGTGACTGCATTACATTACACTGCATATTATATTATTTGGACCAATTCAGTATCTAGAAGCTACACTTCTTCCTGTATACTTAATATGGAGGTATCACTGAATTATCAGTTGTGTTTAGACACCTGGGTTTAGATTTTATAACACAAATATGGTACACATTGAACCCATTAAACTGTCAAGATATACTTGTGTAACTAAAAGTAAAGTTCACATGTGTGTGAGAAAATGAAATAAGACAGGAGTTCAAATTAATCATAATAAATTAAAGTCTTTTCAGCAGCATACATGAAATACAAAGCGCAAATAAAGTACAGTGGACCCTCGGCACACGGATGCATCGGGTGGCGGGGGGAAGGAAAAAAAAAAAGAAAGAAAAAAAAAAACCAAAAAAAACAAAGGCGTACGCACTATATTCCCAAACAGACTTTGAAGACAACCCACACTTTGCAGCACAAACCTGAAGTTCCTGTCAAGCACTTTCTGTTGAGAGTAAGAAGCCTAAGCGTATAACAGTTGAAATAAATAAATCGCAAAACATAAGAATCGCCACTGTATCCCTCCGCCAACCTCCACCTCCACCAGCAACAACGTATCCACCGCAAAGGCAACATGCATTAAAATCATCTGACTTTCATTTAGGTTTATTTTTCTATAATTAGGGTTATTTAAATTTTATTCTGTTTTATTGCCACACATAAACCCATAATACACTTTAAAAATGAGGGCTGAAACACATTCATTGTATTTGCATTAATTTCAATGGGGAAAAATTGATTTGGGTCGCAGAGTCTCGCAACGGATCAAGTTTGTGAGCCGAGGGTCCACAGTACGAATAAGGAAAGTAAAATTTGAAAAATATTGAAGAATGTAAAAGTAAAAAGGCAGCTTTTCAAAGAGAGTTTCCTGATCGATATATATATATATCTACATGTCTAAGCTGTAATCCATCTGTAACAGTGCACACATCCTCACATTGTTACATTAAAGTTGTATGTATAGTTTATTTGTAATTAATAAAGTGGCACCAAAAAGACTGTTTCATTGCGTAAAAAACAAACAAACAAACAAAAAAAAAAACCCATAATCAAGATTTTAATTTCTGTAAGGGCCTTTTCATTTGGCTGTCGGAGCAAAAACTATTCGATGCACACACAGCTCAATAATTACTCATAATGACTGGAGAATGGCAAGACTTCAGAGAATCACACTAAACCCAGTGTGTCTGTGTGAACAAGCTAATTTCTACTGCTCAATCTCCCATCGGTTGGGTAAATAAATAAGTGAAGCCACAAACAACGCTAGAGGCTCCGCTGTGTGAGCTGTGTGGATCAGCGGTCACTCCACCTGAACCAACCGACTGCTTGGAACCTGGACACAAAGGCTTCAACTACTACACCATCACGGGATCAAAGCTTTGTGATGGGCTCTGCAGTAGTCGCTTCCTCGCTAACATACCTGACACACACCTTGCTGAGGGGGGGCGCAGTTGCTGAAGGAGTAACGAGTGAGAGGCAGCTCTTCAGAGGGAGCTTCCTGATTAATATGTCTGACTAATGACAAGGCTGGCTGGCCGCGAGCCAGTTAAGCATATGCTGGGAGACGAGTGATAACGATGTCTCCTCTCTGATCTTTAAGAGCAGGTAGAGCTGGGCGAGTTCGCATTCAGGCCCAGCACTGGCTGCCTGATTAAGTGAGGATGACGAGCTCGTGTGCAGAGGAACAGCCTTCAAACAAAAATGTGTTTTAATATTCAAAGAAGACTGCATCAAAATCAGAAAAATATAGTTTCAAACACGGAAAAGTATAAAATCCAGTGGAAATCAGGACATTTCTAAGCTACCACTTATTAGCACAAATAGCTACATTTAAAAATACCATTGCTGTATTAACAGAATCATACATAGCACTTACACACACTTAGCCTCCATCTGGTTTCTACATTTGATGCTTTCAGAAATGCTGTTAGGTCTAGTTTGTCTCAAACATGTAACTTGCAAAGTGATAAAAATAGAAATCGCCATAATGGCACAGATTGCACAGAGCTCCTGCTCATTATTGATGCCATCAGTTCCTTAATCAGTATTACTGCCAAGCACACTGTTCACTGCGACCAAGGGGACGAACGACGTATCGCGGACATGAACCGTACACGTGTACAGAGTAACGTCCCCCACGGAGTAGTCTGACCCCATGAATCGGAAGCTTACAGGAATCTGTATTAAACGATCTCCCTTCACAGCCCTGGCTGTGATTTTGTGAAAGGCATTCCGGCCCTTAACAAAGCGCATTTGTCTCCGTGCGTGTGTGAAAGCTCTTTGCAAAGCAGTGCTTCTCAGAATTGTACCATTCACAGAACGTCTCAACACATTTATTTTACGTACATGATTCATTTATTTACATACGAGACGACTTGTTACTTGAAAGTGTACAGTGGGATTTGGGTGTCATGGAGCACCTCATTTCCTGGATTTTTTTTTTACCAAAATGACATTTTTATTAAACAGGTTTCTTTTGGAGTTACTGAAAGCTTGACGAAACTCGCAGAATTCAGGTGCCCAAGCAAACGGTAATATAATTACAGGAACGCAATGAATAAATATAATAGTGTTTCAAAGGCTGGGTTAAGAATTCCACTACTGTGAGATAATTAAAAACTGCTGATGCTCTGACCACACTTCACTTCACTTCGAGAACCATGTAAGGAATATGAAGGCTATTCCGTATGTGTACGAGCGTGTGAGTGTGTGTAGAGAGAGAGGGAGAGAGAGCAGGCTGTTTGTCCTGCGAGCGGGTGTGAGCAGCTCGGCTGCAGGCAGGGATGCGATTAACACACACGGGGCCGGTTGGGGTCCCCCTGTTCCAGAACAGGCCCCTGCTCCCACTGCCATGTGGCACTGCTGCTGCTCCCACCACTCGCCCATGGGCAAGGCTGGCAGAGGAGCGAGTGGCACAGAGAGCCTGCCGTTCCACCAGCAGGGCAGTGGAACAAGCAGCCTCCATCAGCTTAGCCCATCTTGGCTGGAGAACGTGGATGATCTCTCTCACACACACACACACACACACACACACACACACACACACACACACACACACACGTTTATAGATAAACACGGGGGGGGTGTTGGAAAGGACCGGAGGATCTACCTGTATACGTACATCAACGTAATCATGCTTCATGTACAGACAGCTTACACTGGTCCTTATTTTAATTGCCAAACCTCTCAATCATACATGTGTCTCATGCTGATGTAGTATGGAAATAATTTATATAATTATCACGCCGTAGACTGGCGCCGGCTCTGATTACGAGGTGTATGCTGAGAAAGCTGCCGTTAACATCATATAATTACATATTAAGCGAATGACTATGCCTTATTTTCATTTAGGCTTTGGTGAGCATTTTACTTGGTAAAACTACTCCATTTTCATGCTCATATCACGAGAAGAAAAGAAATCATTTTCCACCCATCCTCCCATCTCAATCTCTCTCTCTCTCTCTCTCTCTCTCTCTCTCTCTTTAATCCCCCTCTACTTTGCATCTCTGGAACTTGGCTCACTGGCTCAGGCTGTGCTCTGTTATTTTTACACCAGTACGGCAGTATAGATTTCCAGGTTTCCCAGCCACCTTCTTCCAACCTCCCCCATCTGCCACCATCTGCCTCTGTTTAGCATCTACTTTTTTGTGCAATCACATACTCTTGTGAAAAATAACCAACACTCAAATCATCTCCTGGCACAGTGGCCAGGCTGAGCAAAACAAAATGCTGCGCCAAATTGTCTTCTGTACTTTTTTTTTTTTTTATTATTTCACAGGCAGAATCTATACTTCACCCCCTTTCCTCACCCACTCCCGCCTCCACCCCAAGCCCACTCTCCCTCTCCTCTTCATTAATTTGGATTTAGCCACTGCACTCTGGGCAAACCTGAACACGCCTGGAGGAGGAGGACGACCTGCGAGCTCAGAGAAGCAACAGACCAGATTTACTGCTGCAGCACGCAGTGCGAGAACAGGAACCGAGGAGGGTGCATTTGTGGGATTCTTTCAAAGGCGCACTCGTTCCTCGGCGCGTGCACGTACAGCAGGGGGAAACGCCTTCCGTTGACGACAACCAGGTGTAAATCAAGACTAATGACTGCCCATAATTCAGCATTGCGAATAATTTGGGAACATTAAGAATGCCTGATTGTTACAGTACAGCTAGAGTCCATATGGCTGTTGGGCGTGTGTGTGTGTGTGTGGACTCTTGAGGTGTGAACGGACAGGCGTGGACCACATACGTACACTGACTCACAATGCTGTCATGAGGGAGACGATTTGTTGTGAAAGCCTAGCATCGTTGTCAAATTGCACACCTCCGTGTTTTACCGTGAAAGCAAACAGGCAGAGGAGCAATTCTTTACCATGATATTTACATTACCTTTCATTCAACACTAACCAGTGAAGAGTGTGTGTGTTGTGATGCAACTGCAAAAAAAATAAAAAATTAAAAAAAAAAACCACCATTTAACTCTGCGCTGTTGTCCACAGAGATCTGAGGAATATCTCGGCTCCTTTTTTTTCATTCCTTACCACTCAGCAGCACCAGCTATAATTTATCAGAGCTTACACAGACTCAAAGACCGAGCATTCTGACGCCGTTTCCAAAAGCCATACGCAAAACCAGTTCGGTCCAGCTCTGTTGCAAAACATTTAGTCACATCCACCAACACCAGCGCCTTATCATGTCAATAGGTTTGAGCACCTGGATGACTGTAGCTTTCACATGAAAGCAGAGGGTCAGGTTGTTGGCCAGACTCTGAGGCTGCACTCCCACGTTCCAGGATGATAAGTGTAGGAGGCACAGGGCCAAATCTGTGTGGGACTGAGCACGATGGAACACTGGGATACCATGGAAAACGTGGATTATTTGGAACAGCTGGCGAAACACTAAAATAGGTACTCGTGATCTCTTGCTGAATCGTGCCCCCAATCCATAGAAGAGTGGGATGAAATTGGCCAGACGCTAGTGGCATCCTTGCCAGAAAGTAAGTAAGAAATATTTTTTTTCATAAAGAACATAAAAAAAAAATAATAAAAAACTTATGTTGACTGCAGTGCATTGGTTGTTTAAGGTGAGATATTCGTGTGATAGCTAGTGGAAAGTTGTTCCAGGATCTAGGGGCATAGATGGCAAGTACCCCCCATCACCCTTGAATTTTTTGGGCGTATATTCACACGAAGCAATCTGTACTGTGACCCTCAAAATCTGTTTTTGTTGACTAGTGTGACAGCTGAACTTCGTTCTTGGGCTCAATCGGAAGAGGTAGGCTCAGGCTCGGTTAGTTGAGCTTGTTGAGAACGCATCATGGGGATCGCCAACTGTACCCATGCACGAAACTCGAATGCTGTGAAGGGCACTTTTTAATTCATTTGAGAATGTTTGAGTTAAAACAAGTCTGGTTCTCACTTTCTTGATGAACAGGAATTGGAGTTGCAGAGCAAATTCCTTCTTCGAAGTCAGCTGAACTCCTTAAAAATCTTCTTATCAGTATGATGGCATGATTGACTGGAATCAGCTGAGCTGAATAATTGATAAATCTGCACAGCATGCATGAGGGCTGTGCGTCACCACTTCCAGAATGACTCCAAATCAGAATGTGTAATGGATCCAAAAAGAAACTGCTTAGAAGACCAACCCAATGTGGCCCCTGTGGGTATAATGCTCAAGCAGTGACTCGAACCCTGAACCCTTAGATTAAAAATGTGATGTTCTACCGACTACGCTATCTTATCAGACTGGGCTTACTTATAAGAAACCTGCCACAAACTTCATCGAGCTACGCAAGAGTGTTTTCCTTCAACCTAAAATTGTGACGTTGTCAGCGCACTCGGGCCCAGAACAACATGAGCACAGGGAGGGGGACGACAGTGGGACCACGCCTAGTGTGAGTACACTTTTAATCATGATCTTGGAACAGCAGAGATTACAGTATGACGACGACACGCAACACCCAGACTCTGATGAGAACATTACTGAGCAGTATACCCTCCCCATGCCAACCTTAACTGGTGCTGGAGTGAAGACCATTCTTACAAATTCATTACCTCTCCATTACACTGCTGCATGAAGTGCTATCAGCTATGTAATTAGCTCTTCAGCAGTGTGAGCTTGTTACCTCAGGTGCCAGGTACTCTGGTGTTCCACAGAACGTCTTCATAGTAGCAGCATCAGTGATTCCCTCTTTACAGAGACCAAAGTCTGTGATTTTAATGTGGCCGTCTTTATCGAGCATGAGATTCTCCAACTAAGGAAAGAACAAAAGTCATGAGTGATAATGCTATGAGGTTATGAATGGGGTGATATTCCATTGTTCAGCTTAAACGCACTGACTGTTTAAATAGATCAGAGAACATGTTGATGTTTGGTATGAATAAACCATTTACTCCATCTACATTTCATACGCCATGGCAGGGAAAAGATCCTTCCAGCTATTTAGTTCTTTTTTTTTTTTTTCTTGGCATCACTGATACTGGCTCAGCCCAAGGCTGCAAGCAAAACACTGTGTCATTTTCCACAGGCGCCAGAGTTTGATATCAACCCTCTCCCAAAAAAAAAAAAAAAAAAACCAGCTTCAAACTCTACAGCTTTTAATTACATTTTCCATGTCCCGTGCCGCACGCCAAAATAAAGGCAGTGCACAGGAACTCAACAGGCGTTCCAGAATGTGTGATTACTTCCCTCCCACTTTTTTTTATTTATCAATCCATTTTTGTTTACCTTGAGATCCCGGTACACTATCTTGGTAGAGTGCAGGTAGTCGAGGGCAGAGACAATCTCGGCACCATAGAAGCGCGTGCGGTCCTCTGAGAACACCCGTTCTCTCGACAAATGGAAAAACAGCTGCAAGATAAACAGCAGGGACAGGATTGCAATAATTACTGATTTATTGAAGGAAATTAACACAACACAAACTGCCTCCCATCGCCATATTGAGATGATAGATGGCAGGGCCCTCGGAGGACGCCTGGCGAACCCAGACAGCAGCTGGCGCATCATCCCTGGCTTTCCAGAGAGAGGCCGGCGAGGCCTGTTAAATCAGCATTTTAATCAATACACCAATCTTGTTAAAGGCAGCGCTAGTGCGCTCGCGGGCTAACGTCCCATCAAAGTGGCAGGAGCACCCCTTCCCCCGCAATCATCGCCCTCGTTTTTTTTCCATGGAGTATTCCCCCCTCGCCTGTCTCTCCCAGTCAGATGTCAAGGGTTTCTTTCAAGCTGCCTGGCCCTCGTCTCCGCTTGAGCTCGTCTTCTACAAATTACCCAGGAGCCCGGCAGGGAGGCTCTGCCGTTTAATTGCTATGGGAGGGAGCTGAATATGGCTGTCCGGGGAGCGCTAACGGGCCCACCGATCAGTCGGGGAGGGGAGAGGGGGAGTGAGAAACAGAGTGAGAGTGCAGCAAAAGTATACGAGGACAGGTGTGCCTTCATCAGCGCACTGGCAGCTGTGAATGCGGCACGACTGAAAGAGGCAGCAGCGGCGCCCGCAGAGGGCTGGGCGCACGGAGGTGAGTGGCTCTGGCTGGACCGGGCTGGGGGAGCAGGTGACACTACAGGCTGAGGGAAAATGAGAGTGAGATTGCTGCCGCCGTGATTAAACAGCGCCATTGGTGGTGGAATTTCATTTATCAAAACTGGAGGCCCTGAAGAATAAAAGTCGCGGGCTGGAAAGTTTCTGGAAGAGGAATGGAATAGCTGCAGGCTGCGTAGGAAAGCGGATATGGCATGAAATTATTCACCAGCCATTTTAAAGAGGAGCGCTTAAAGTTGATAAAATGATATTAATCATACGTAATTGGATCGAGAATGATGACAGAAACCGTTCCAGTGGTCGTTTATGTACAGTAGTGCTTTACATGTGATCTTTTATAGCATGCTGGGATAAGAAAGCAGTTTGATGGAAACCACAGCGTGAAAGCAGTCCACACCATCTCACATATCACTCCTCTCGGGAGCAGTGAAGCCACTCCAACTCATTTATACCCAGGAAGAACAAATTTGCAAATAAACTTTCTTCGGAATCTCATCGCTATACAATCAAGCACGCATTCCAGACGCACAAACTTGGCTACATTCATACATACATACAGTACACGTCCATACCTCTCCTCCATTGACATACTCCATCACGAAGCAGAGGCGGTCTTTTGTCTGGAACGAGTACTTCAAAGACTAAAACAGCAGGCAGATACACACCATTAGGGGAAAAAAAAAAAAGGAAAAAAAAAACAGCCAACATCAGCATATGTCTTTGCAAACACAAACGTATGTTGAGAAGCACCTTTTCGAAACATACGCTGAAAGACGCAAACTTCTCCCAAGAGCAAATTAAAAGGCAAAGCACTTAAGAGCAAAGGCTCGGCGTTTTTATCCATGAGCTCGACGCTAACTTTCAACTCAGGTGAAGAGGGCCAGCCTCTTGAGTTGGCGCCAGGTAAATTGTTTTCTTTTTTTCTTTCTTTCCTGAACCTGCTGTGTATCAAATGTGGTATACAACAGCATCTGGAGCGTCAGTGAAATTCTTCTCACTGGCGACTTCTCAACAGATGTACAGCTACATTTGTGCTGCTAATTTATAACAGTTTACTCTCTGTATTATAATTAGACCCTGGGGAGAGCGCGATCATATAGGAGACGGGCATTGTGAAGCTTTACGGGTTGGAGACAACTTCTGTGCACGCGGGTGCCGTACGAGCGAGTCATTAAGGAGTGTGTGTACTCACAGTTAAGAAGGGGTGTCTGGTGTTTTTCAGCACTCGGCTCTCGGTGAGCGTGTGAGCCACTTCGTCCTGCAGCAGCGGAAAGGAGAAGCAAAGGAACAGTGTGCCTTATTTACTTTCCTACCTCTACTACCATGACTCACATACACAGTGATGAAATAAGAAGCTGTGTAAGACGTGCTTTCAGTATAGACGCGTCTTCCTTAAAATCACGTCATGCAGCTTAACAGAGCAATGCAAAGCAAGTCTTCAAAAGATTTTTAAAGTCTCCCTGAGATGAATTTGTAGAGAAAAAAACATTGGAAGAAACCAAAAACTAAAAAAAGAACATCCTCTTCTGGGTGACATCGACTAGTGGGATGATAACTCGTTACTCTTCCATAACTGTAGACTATAATGTCAAACTACTAAGTGTGTGGAAATTATGTTCAGCATGAGCGTGTTGTGAATACGAGTAGTGGTAGAAGTACAGGAAATAATCTTTATGATTACAGCAGCAGCGCTTAAATACACACTGAACCAAGGATGATTCTTGGGCTTTTTCCTCAACTGTTTCTGTGATTTAAGTCACGACAGAAAGGGAATCATTTTTCTCAATGCGTTCAAGGGTTTAATCATATATTCAGCCAAAGGAATATAGCATACCTTTGCAATAATAACCTCTTTCTTCAAAATCTTCATTGCGTAGTACTTCCCACTGGCTTTCTCCCTTACAAGAATGACTTTACCAAAAGTGCCTTTTCCCAGTAGTTTTAAATAGTCAAAGTCATTCATAGTCTGAAAAAAAAATAGAAAGAACAGGTACTTGTGAATATTTTGTGCAAATGAAAATCCAAATAGGATTTTGGAAACCATCACTATAAAATGCTAACAACAAGCCCAATATAACACTTTACCATAACATTATCTTGAACTTCTGCATCAATACACATTAAGAATTAACAAAGAAAGTTAACATGTATTAAGTGGCGTTTGTTAAAACGTTAACACAATACACCTGCACTGACTAACGTTTATTCAATCCGTGACTAAAACAAGTTCACATAAATTAGCACAAAATTAAAGCATGCTCTATAAATCGTGCCGCACCACCATGCTGTCTCACAGCTCCAGGGTTTGAGCTGGAGCTCCGGTAAAAAAACAAAAAACAAGCACACATGTTCTTCCCATGTCCACGCGGGTTTCTTCTGGGTGCTCCGGTTTCCTCCCAAACACAAGGCAGCAAATCCATACTGATAACTCCAAATTGCCCTAAGGTGTGAATGTGTGTGAACGTGTGTGCACATTGTGTCTAGGGATGGATTAGCATCCCATCCAGGATGCACTCCTCTCACCCAGTGTTTCTGGGATAGGATCTGGGAACACCATGACACTGATCAGGATATGGCGGTTACTAAAGATCTATAGAAGAATTAATGTTCTAAATACTGATAGGTGCTATTTAATCATAACTCTAAACATGTTAATTATATAGTTGCTTATATTGGCTATTGGGGGTTACTCATTTTACTCATTAATGGTATAAACACTGGTAAATGCAGGTTTTTATTAGTGATCTAATTTGGCTTATTATTATTTTTTAAATAATAAGGGAACAACATAAAAAAAGGATAAGGGAACCTTTATGCAAATGAGTTACCATATCAAGAAAAGTAATGAGATATTGTCCAAAAAATTCATGATTTTTTTTTTTTACTTCCTTCGATTTACATTTTACTTCCATGCAAAGCAAATTTCTGTTTGGTCACGGAGTGTGAGCAGATGGTGTGGTGGTACCTTGCGTTTGTGGTGACTGATGGAGATGTCCATCTCCTCTTCTCCGATGTTGTCTATCTGTGAGGTGGGACTGCACTGGATCCGCTCCTCTTCCTGTCTTTGGAGTTTATCAGCCACCATCTGGATCGCTTCTGTCCACTCATCCCTTACACAACACACACACACACACACACACACACACTTACAGAACCTACAACATGCAAGATGTTGGGAGGAAAACCA
>JAQLOM010000037.1:17693072-17706005 GCA_030068315.1 Chrysichthys thysi | reverse complement strand
GTGTGTGTGTGTGTGTGTGTGTGTGTGTGTGTGTGTGTGTGTGTGTGTGTGTGTGTGTGTGTGTGTGTGTTGGTTCATCCACATGTTGGAATTGCAGTCCTTGGGACTTAATGCATCCGATCAACAACCCACAACAATGTCGTATCTATTTAAAAGGTACACACGAAATCAATCGCTGATCGCCCTTTAAGGCAAAATATTATACCTGAATAGGGAATTTTATTTTTTTAAACATAAATCTCAATTAATCCTCACTACTGTCTCTGGAAGATGTTTTTTAAAAAAAAAATGAAATCAACTCTTTTCTGTTGAGTTTGGATCATTTTATCTCTTCAAGCGCAGACTTTATAGACAAAATTTATCCAAAGGCTTATGTGACAACTGAACTGTCGTTTCTACTTGTAGGGCCTTGCATTAATAACTAAACCAGTTGCTTTCCCAAATCAGCCAGCTGATCCTAGTTCTTTGCCTGCACTGGAATAAATCAGCAGCCGAGGCCCAAAGAGCAGCTCGTCACATGTAGCAGGGCTTCGTTCCCCCCTGAGGCCGGATGAGCTGCGTCACGGAATCATCTGTCACCCAAGTGCAGATGCCCGGCTGCAGAGCCGGGCACTGTGATGGCGAAGGCAGAGACAATGGGTGGCTGCCTGGGGACGTGGGGCTTCTCTCAGGGGGCCTGCGTGCACATCACATTGCCAGCTGCACACAGCTTGGCCTCCTGGTGCTCCTCCAGACCCCCTGCTGGTACAGGGAACTGCCACACTGGGCCCAGCAGCACATAGGCACACACCCACACACACATTACACACACACAGGCTGAACTGTGTGTTCATGAACAGAATGTGGAGAACTCTCACACTGCTGCATGAGTGTAACAGAGCTCGAACATGTCACCATGTGCTCTCGTAACAGGAGGTAGTGCTCGAGTGACGCACTTCACGTGTGCAGTTGTCCTCGACTCAGGCGAGCACGCTCAACGAAAATGGGCCCATTTTCCCCGGGGTTTGGGGGGGGGGGTGTTGAGTATGAAAAACACTAATATGGGAGCACTTCAATGACTGCAGTCATTCATCTCCCCATCCACGCAGACATATTTGTAGTCAGCCACTAGATGGCACCGGCCTACAGTTACAGTCAGCATCATCCCGAGCAATGAGAGAGAGAGAGAGAAAGCAAGTAAGAAACACAAACAATACTGGCTGCCTAGAAAGCAGAGAATACGCCAACAAAAACGGACCCGAAGCACCCAAAACAACTAGAACATAAGATGCAGACTGGAGTACATCCTCGCCAGACCAAGTACCTCTCCCTATCTCTCTCTCAGACACACACACACACACAACTTCAAGTGCTACAGTTCCTCTTAATGTACTAAACAATTTTCATGTAAGGAATAAAGCACTGTGAGGGATCATCATTAACTATACAGTGGTGAGCTGCAGCTGGATGCAAAGCAGACTCGTTGTCACCTCCCAGGATGCTGATCATTTTCCTGTAACAGCACATCCCTTCGTGTTTTATTCCTCAACAACTACAAAGTTTTGATTTATTAAAGAACAAGACTTTTTCATTTACACTCTTTACAACGTTCATGAGACAAGTTAGTCCCTGGTATCAGTTGTTACATCATAGCTGTCATCGCAACTATAAACAGTCCGTCCACCAGCAGCAAAAAAAAAACCCAAGCCCCCAAATATTGCAAACTCCTCCATGGTGTGGTGAAAAATCTCAGGAGCGTTACAAAGCACGGACACTGGAGTCTCCTTCCATAGAAATTAACTACAACGCTCCTAACAGAAAGCCTCACCATATCAACAATTAGACATCGTTTCAAATGATGTTGTAATGAAGACCACTGATATTTCAAAACATGATTTGAACTCCACCCTGCTGTCACAGCCGTTTTTATAGAAAATTAAAATCAACAGTACTTTATAAAAAAAAAAAAAGGTGAACACATTTCAGAATTCAACAGCACGGTGCTATATTGTTGAGTAACATTCACACCCTCCATGCCTCAAATATGAGATCACTAAAGTCATGTCATGTCAGCAAAGCTCACTGAACTGAACGAGAGCGCGCGCGAGAGAGAAAGAGAGCAAGCGCACTTCAACACGCACTCCCTTGCAAATCATTTCACATCCCATCACACTGATCTTCTGATTCAAGTGACTGGATATGCTTTACAGGAAAATGCTCATTAACGTGATCGTTATCAGAAGAACTGGCTGCTGATTCAAAGCTTGACTCAGGCGCGGGCAATCGCTCTTGTACAGCCTGTCCGTTTCACAGTGCTGTTTGTCCGTCGTTCAGAACACACACAATGAGGAGCTGCATTTGCTTAATCTGCACCTATAGCACTGCATGCACTGCTAAAGTGCAGTAACCAGCGGTCAGCTGTTTATTCATAGAGAGGACACCAAGACAAAAGGCTTATTTAATGAAAACAAGCCACGGTGACATCTTCACACCTGGCTGTGCATCTAACATGAAGTCCTGAGGTGTATTACGCCTCAAAAGGGTGATTTCATCATCATCCAGATTCTGTCTTACACCCGAGTGGGTGAGTCTGGGGAGAGGTAGAGGACGCAATAGCAACTGTTACACACAGGTGAATGCAAATAGACCATAAACAGGCCAGAGAGGAGACAGGCGAGAGAGAGAGAGAGAGAGAGAGAGAGAGAGGAGAGTGATTTGGGGCTGTTCAAGAACATTTCAGTGTGACTGAAACAGCAGCAGCGCTCCTGTCTTTCTCTTTCTCGCTTGCTCTTTTTTTTTTTTTTTTTTTTTTTTTTTTGACTGGGGTATTGGGGTTAGCAAGGCTCCAAGGTTATTTCACCCATTAATGGTCATGAGACACCTCAGAAATACAGTGTCCTAAAATACACACCCCAGTCCAGGTCTGCTATCTGCTGGGATTGTCATCGCAGTCATCATTAATTCATGCCATTTGGACAGTCTCACAAGGTGACTTACACATGTTACTGTACTCTGTCCCATGTATAATGCAAGCAGGCAGGAGACACGGACTCCAGGTGTCTCAATGTAATGTATAAAAAAGAAAAAAGAGAAAAAAAAAGCCTCCCCCCACTCAAAGTTCTGCTCCAAATCTAAAAATATATTCCCGCAAGCTCAGAGTGATGCACAGCAACCGAGTAGCACAAAAGCTACGAAAAGTAAATCCTAGCAACCGGCTTAAATGCTTTTCTTCTCCCCAGATGATCTTGTTGTGTTTTTAGGATGTTTTAATATGAATTCCATCCGAGCCTGAGTATCTCTGAAAACACATCCCACTAGCTGACCTGTAATGTTTACCATTCCTACATTAAAAAGAGCATTTTGTCATTGTCCGTACTTAAATGGCAAATTCTGAAACTAGACAGTCACAGTTATTATTGCGGTTTTATTAGTGTATATCAACAACAGGGCGTCCCAAAAGTCTGGATCCACGGGCATTTTATCTTGTATGAAATTTAAGAGGTGATCATCTCTGCATGTAACGTCAGTTCCGACACATTACGAAATGTTCAACAATCTAGTTTTCAGCAGATGCACAAGTTTCAGGACGTCCAGGCCTGTCAATTTGAGCATTTCTTGTAATATCTGTATTTCAATAAATTATTGCCTGTAGATCGAGACTTTTGGGACACCCTGTATATTTATATTGAACTAAAGTCATTCTTCTTTTTGCATTCAGATCAAAGATTGAAACGCAGACCGTTTCCCCCCCACCCTGACTTCATTTTTCCCTTAACGTTCACTTCCCCTGTGAGACGAGCAGGAATTACGAAAGTATAATTATTAATTAATGGATTGCTTAAGCTGGAAACTGAACAGCTTTCATGCCCAAAAGAATAGCAACTTTGTCTATAAACCTATGAACATGGAATAATTATGCTCATGACCAGCTGTTTTTGTTAAAGCTTTTATTGTTGTGCTATCATTTCTAATCATTTGCTGCTTTTCTTAATTTATCATCACGGGTGAGTTAAATGAAAACCTTGAACCGTTTTTTTTTTGTGTTTTTTTGCATTGCTTCTTGCAAACAGGTGTCCCAAAAGTGAAGCTGACCCAGAAGTATATTTGTACTTTTGCACCTACGTGTAATGTCCTGTTTCTGTAATTACTGCCGTTTTCACGCGACTCATCCTTGTACAAGTGTCATTTAGCCTATTCTTTTAAATCCATCCAGCCCCTAACTGAATCAGACATCTCTCTAGTCCAAATGTCCTGGGAAACACTATTAGTTGTGTTACCACTGGGGATGAACTAGACAGTAGGGGTCACTCTCTGTCCTCTGTCCAAAAAGGAGGACACTAAGGCATTCCCACAGCACACGCACACAATCATGAGTGCGTGATAAAGCCATGCGATTAGTGCTCTCCTCCAAGCACAGTGAGGCTCATGACTACATGTCTTTGCACAATAATGCTGATCTCGCCAAATATTAGTTTGAATACAAATCTTTTGGAGGTTACGCAGCTAATGAGCTGTCTTTCTTGGATCACCTGCACTGGAGTGTGACGCCGATGTAGCGGGAGAAAGGTTAAAAGCTGATGAAATTTCAGTGCAAGACAGAGCGTCTGCGTTTGGAGTAAACGCCGTATGCTGTAGTTTCTCAAGCAGCAGCAGGAGGGGGACGAGGGCTTGCTGTGACTGAGGCTAAATATATCCAGGGCCAACTGTGGTGGAGTTCATTAAAACGGGAGCCTTACGTGGACAATGGGCCCCAAACACTGAGGCTCAGTAAGGCGGGTCTCAAACAAGAGGCTGGGCTGAAGAGAGCTGGAGCTGCACCATCAGGCCAGTGGTGAACAGGTGCACTACTCCCTGAACACACACTCACAGACATTGGCTCCTCTCAATGGCCATTATAGGCGAGGCGTAGGGGCCGGCGTTATTATTTATTCAGCAGTGCATCCACCAGGGCAGGCTGCTGCGCTGGGAGGCAGCTGGCGTCGGGGGGGATGGAGGAGCCCCTCGTCTCCATTGTCCAAACTGCCCCCTCCACCACACACCCATTTCCAGAGTGGCCTTTTGTGCACCATCATAGACTCTAATATTATTAAAGTCGCCACACACAGTCCACACTGAAGTAAACAAATGTGTTGTGTTGTAATCTTCACCCCCACCTCCTTCAAATATACCTGTCAGTATGTTTCTCTCCTCAACACACGCACACACGCACGAACACACAGATAGAACAGGTTAAGGTTAATACAACCACCAGACTGGGTCAACTTCATTCAAGCAGGTCCATTCATTGAGATCAATGGGGCCTGGACAGATATGGCACTTGAACTCACAAACTGCTGTCTTCCACTGAGCTGCTGTTTTTGATGTAGTGCCTCCGACTTCCCTCAAGCTGGTACCATCTGGACATTACGTGCTGGACTAATGTGTAAAACTGGAATTCAACTGACGATCCAGGCATGTCTGCCCTTCGACCTGAAACCACAAATGCGATTTGGGGCCATGCCGTATTTCAGAGAAATACCCAGTTTCATTTTCCCTATTACCGATGTTATTAACAGTGATCCTTTGGAAGAAAAAAAAAAAAACATTAGGTGTATGTCTTTAGTGTATTTAAGGGTAAATGGTGTGTTGCAAAAAGCATCAACACAACTGTAGCATGTAAGACAATGGATTTGGTGCAGGCGGCGATGCTCTCCGCTTTTCTTTTAATTACTGTTGGCAAGCTCCTTACAAAAAAAGCGCTTTATCCTCTTGACAGCTTACGCAATGCTGTTTTAATTCACAAACACATGAAATATATTACAGACGGAAAACAAGAGAAGCCATTCAGCATGTCGGCGAATAATGAAAAATACATCGGAGGCTAAAAACACTCGGAATTTCGCTTGTGTTAGCTGTAATGTGCATTAAGGAGGAAACGGAATTGGCAGACAACCGCAATAAAGGAAAAAGTGTGTGTGTGTGTGTATGGGGGGGCAGGACATCTGAGTCATCAGTTAGCATCCTTGTGATGATGTTCATGGCTGTTGATTAATAAGTTACTACAGCGTGCCCAGCAGTGACGCTCCTCAGGGAGGTAGGCAGAGTCTGGGTTTAACCAATACGGTCTGCGCCACAATCGTGAGCACGAAAAGAGCAATGCACCGTCCTGATGCCACTGTTGCCGCTGCGTTTCACCAGAGTGGGCCGTCATCCCGGCTTGACTCGACGACGGTTCAGCGACAACTCCTGCTGAAATTGGCATGGTCTGAAAGGTAGGAGTTTGGGTATGCACATCCCTCTCATTTACTCGAACCCAGACGCACATACACACCAACAGGCACACACCGAGTCTCCTCCCTCAGACATAATGAGAGCAGTAGCAACAGCAGCCTGGCACTGAGTCTCAAGTTCCAGGCATTATGCTGTGTGACATCTGCACATGTTCATACCTCTCTGTCTTTCTCGTGTTCTCTCTCTCCCTCCCACCTCTTCTATCCACCTCAAAAGCACTTTAATACCCAGCTATAGCTGCACCACACATACATACTCCTTTTCTTGATGGCAGATGGCAAGTCAACAATCATCTCCAACACTAGCGATGCCTTGCCACCCAATCAGTAGCCTCCTACACACACACACACACATACATACACACACACTGTCTGTCCCAGTGTCGGCCCCCACAGCACCATCTCTTCTGCGACATGATAATAACCTCTTTGTTCGTCCACTACAATACAGCTGCGTAAGCCAGGCAAGTGCAAGGGCCCCACTGCTAAATCACATGTGCGCTGTATACACACGCACACGCGCGCACACACACACACACACACACACACACACACACACCCCCGTGCAGAGCTGACAGAAGGAGTGTGTGGTGCAGAGGAGGCAGTGGCTGTTGCACAGCTGTGTAGCCAGCGACTCTTAGAAGTGAGACGACGTATGTGCGGGATGAGTATCCGGAACTAGAAAGCTCGCTGCGGTACTCGGTCGAACTGCTCATCAAGTGAATAATCCTGTAGGAAGTACACCGTGTCGCAGCGTGTTCCCTACAGCTCTGACCCCAGCACTGGAAAACAACGAGCGCAGTCAGTACGAGGACTCATCATTCATCATTTCACATACAGTACAGCACACATTCCTAAACTGAACGTCACACACACCCAAATGGCTTTTTCTCCACATGCAGCTTCTCTCCCTTTCTCTCTCTCTCTGCTCTCCATCACGCTGCAGTGGTGAGCAGTGGCAGGCTCCCAGCAAGCCGCAGTGCTGCCGTGCTGAGGCGTTGATGGATGTGGCGGCAGGGTGAGGAGAAGGGAAGAAGAGGTTAGTGCGTGCGAGTCTCAGCTCTGTGCGCACACACAACCCCGGTCAGATCCCAAACCTGTCCCTGCTGACGTGCGCCGTGTACAGCGCTGCTCCTCCGAGAACAAGCCGAACGCAGACCCAATGCAAAGAAGCTTCATTAAGCTGTTTGGCTGTCGGGAAGAAACTTACATTTAAAAATTTACCACATGTGGGGAGTTCTTAATTAAACTCTGAACTACAAGTTGTGAAAAAAAGACCTACTGAAGCGTTATGCCATAATTGCAACTTTTTTAATATCTCGTTATTTGGACTGAATAAGAGCTATGTGCAATACTGGTTTTCCCTTGCGCGTGATTTACCAATGGGGGGACACAAAAAAAAAAAAAAAAAAAAACCCCAACAACAACGGAATAAGGAATTTATTTGACCAGAACCAATAACCTAAAAAAGACAAGTATTTCCAGGTATTAGGTATTAATATCTGTGTAGTCAGGAGCTGCTTGCTGGCAGAGGCAGCTGTAAAAACTCCGCTGAATGGTGAACTTGAGAAATGTGCAGTTAACCGTTATTAAAAAAACAAAAAAAACAAAAAGAAACAGATCAGAATATTCCATTCTAATCCTTTTAGAAATCAGTTGTGTAATGTCCACATGGCCAACATTTTTCACCGCAGCAAAAAAACTAAAAACCCAGCTCATTTAATTACTTTCTAATTATTGTCACATTAAGATTATTTAAAGGACATTTTGCTGTAAGCCTATTTAATATTCATTTCTTTTCCCCATCATTGCACAATTTTTGTCTGTAATATTTCAGGGGTGTCCCAAATAGATATAGCTAATGATGTTAAATATACAAATGTTTCTAATGTAAGCTATGCCAGTCATACAATGATGGATTTTATTGTATATTAATGAAAGCAATTTACAGCATGACACAGTGGTGCAGTGGTTAGTGCAGTCACCTCACAGCAAGAAGGCTGTGGGTCCGAACCTGGTGGCCAGCTGGGACCTTTCTGAGTTTGCATGTTCTCACTGGGATAGTGTGGGTTTCCTCTGGGTGCTCTGGTTTCCTCCCTGAGCCCGAACCAGTGACTCTGTGTTAGACTTACGATAGACTGGGACTGACACCCGCATGCAGCTGTGATTGGCTCTAGCTTCCCTGTGACCCATAACAGATAAGCAATATAAATAATGGACTGACCGATTGATGGAAGAATGGAAAACTAGTTGTAGAAACCGAGGGCACCCCCGAGAGTAGCTGAGAGTCTGTGAGATGGAAGAAGGGGGCAGAGCTTCCTGGCAGTGTCAATTAAAACTCGAGAGTACAAAAGCAGCTTCAATTCAATACAATTTTCATTATATAGCGCTTTTCATGTCGGATATTGTCAAAAAGCAGCTTTACAGAAATCCGGATAAGGATTTCGATTTAGAGACCTTATGAGCAAGCCAAAGGCGACAGTGGCAAGGAAAAAAAGAAAAACCTCCTTGAGGCGACATGCAGAAGAAACCCTAAGAGGAACCAGAGTCAAAATGGAAGCCATCCTCATCTTGGAGATAGCGGATAATGTGATTATGAGTCATTGCTCTTCCACAACTGTATTGCTCCAGATTCACATGTTGATTAGTTCATTTGGCATTTTATTGGGGAGGAGGAGAAGAAAAAAAACAACCCACTGTTGGTGCACACTGGTATTATTCTGATGCATACTAGTATACTCTATTCAAAATGTGTTCAGGCAGGCAAGTCTTGGTAATATAATGTAATCAGAGAAAGCGTCACTGGATATCATGGCAGTGTAACATAGTTTAGAGACCATTAAATCATTACATTGTATAAGAATTCTTAATAACTCTATACAGTTGTCCTCTGCAATACCGCGGTTCACCTATCGTGCATTCACTGTTCTGCTGTTTTTCTAATTTTTAATCGTGGATTTTTTTTTTTTTTTTAATATCGTGGGATTCTGGAATATAAATATTTTAAAAAATGTTAATTCACCATATTAAAAGAATACTAAATCGAAATAAAACAGTATGTATTTCATCAGTGGATGAATATACAATGAAAACACAGTGTACGCTACTACCGCTTGTCAGGCGAACCAGCCAGGTGACCACGAGGGAGCGCTAGAATTGGCTAGGATGGCTATAAACAGGAAGTTAACGCACTGGCATTCGCTTCGTGATCATGAGCTCCTTCCACTCCAGTAGCTTCGTGTCCTTTGAGTATCAGCACTCAGCTCCTTCCAGTACCATGAATTTTGAGCCTCTTTCCCGTACGTTTTCCCCGTCGCCGTTTTCGCTGGTTAAACCGTACACCATCTCCCGGTGGGATTCCGCTTTGCGCGTCACAGCAAACAGCGTGTGCCTTCCAACTCGTTGCAGCCCGCTTCGCAACTGGGTCAAAACTACACGCAACAAGGGCGTTCCGAATTCACGCTCCGTCTGATTTCTACTCGCCCTGACACCGCTTGAGTTAGTTTGCCCATGTGAGATCGTACACAGCACACTACTGGCTGATGGATGGGAGGCGACCAACCAGAGCGCTGTGTTCTGTATCCTGGGCGCTGATTGGCTCAGTGACCTTCATCGTCATCAGTACTGCACAGCTAATTCATCATTCAGGTTGTAGTACTTCACTGGTGAGTACCCATATAGAATTTTATATGTTGTTAAAATTACATAGGTTTAAGAGTGTAGGAAGTGTTTCAGAGCATAGGACGTGTTTATAAGAATGTGGGAAAGGTTAATAAGAGTGGGAATTATGAGTTTATAAAGCCTTGAAAGGGCTTTATAAGGTCGTTACTTCGCAGATTTCACCTGTCGTGGGGGGTCGCCGGAACGTAACCACCGCGATAGGCGGGGGATGACTGTATTTCAAGATAACGAATGTCATTATTTTTGACAAATTCTCTCACTATGTCAACGTAATATGCAACTCCTCACAATTGATCAATAAGACTAATTTACTGAATGTCTGCTGCTCGTACAGTAGGTAAACCAGATGTTGCTTTAGTGAGACTCAAATGACATATGTCCAAAACATCTCATTCTAATTTCACTTAAAACATTCAAGTATGGTGGACCCTCGGCTCACGAACTTAATTCGTTCAGAGACGAATTAGTTTTTCCCATTGAAATGAATGTAAATACAATGAATGTGTTTCAGCCCTCAAAAACATTTTTTTAAAGTGTATTATGGGTTTGTATGTGGCAATAAAACACACAGAATAAAATTAAAATAGCCTTAACTATAGAAAAATAAAGCTAAATTAAAGAAAGAGATGATTTTAAATGCATGTTACCTTTGCGGCGGATACGCAGTCGCTGGCGTAGGTGGACGGTGGTGAAGGGATATGCTGGCAGTTCTCATGTTTTGTGATTGTTTCTTTCTTTATTTCAACTGTTATATGCTTAAGCTTCTTACTCTCACTACCATTTCCACTTTCTTGGGACCCGTATTGAAGCTTATAGAGCAAAAATGCATAGAAACCCAACGACAAAATGCTGTGAACATTTTTTAAATGAGTTTTGAGCACAGAAAAAAAAAAATCAAAGTTTGAACAATCCTTAGTTATACAAAAACTTACTGTAAACAACCAAAAAAAAACCTTGGATGAGTCGACTTCTGGTGTTAAGGAAGTGAGGAGGAAGATGGGCGGGGAGGAGGACACTGTACAGCCAATGAACACACATCTGACCGATTAAAGGGACATGCGCGTCTTTGTTAGTTGCACAACACGCTAACAGACAATGGGAAAACATTGGTGTGTACAATGCAGAAGGGGAAAATGGCCAGGGCTGTTTGTTCGGTACCCGATTATGTGGTCGTGACCAGTTGCAAAATTTTGGCCAATTTTTTCGTCGGAAACCAATTAGTTCATGTTCGGAGGCGTTCGTGACCAGAGGTTCTATTGTACATTCACACTGAACGACTGCTATAACCATTCTGTCAATTAAAGAATCAGGAATGCTGTATGTAGGAATAATGAGCTAATAATTCAACATAATGAGTTATTAAGTCCAGACAATGGGCATGAAATCTTGGAATAATGGAGTTAAGTGAAAATAACAATACACTTCAAAATATGTCACAAATAATGACATAACATTTTTCCCACAACTTGTCCTTCAAGGCTTTTGTACTTCAAAAAGATGATCTATGCAACACTGCAATGTTATAATATGGTCACATTTAATAGTCTAACATTCCTGCGTAGTAATATAATATAATATAAATGTAGTACTAACAGGATGATCACTATAAACACCTCTTCCCCATATCTATTCTTCTCAAATATTTCCTACACCAAGTCAACAAACAGCTACGCAACAGCATTTTTTCCCCTTTTGGCCTTGAAATCCTCTTTCTGTGGCTAATCTGATGTAATCTGCATGTTCAGGGGTCCGTATGGAGGGATTTACAGACTGATGTCTATGTTCAGATGGGTTCACACACATCGTAGCCCTCACAACAGACCTGTGACTAAATTCTGCCGTACTGTTCCGCAATAAGTAAATAAATAAGTAGATTACTCGATCAAAACGTCGTTTTGTGAATCAATCCCATGTGCGTTCGTTCTCCTCCAGTCGTTATTCTACACCATTTCGAACAACACACTAATAAGAGCACCACTAGGTCTCCGTCTTGGTACCTTCACAAACGTACACTGATCATTCAGCAATGATGTTTGGCAGGTGGAAGGAAAAAACCCCCCAAACAAACCAAAAACAATGCCTTTAAGCACCATTTTCAGTAGGTGGAATAAATCATTAAATGCTCACAGAACGTACGGCATACAGAATGTGCAGCTGAATGAAATCAGGCTGTATCCGTAGCCAAGTACCTGCAGCATTTTTAGCAGAGAATCAAGCAGGTGGAAAGTAAGCTGACACCCAACATCTCTGTTTCAGACATGGCTCGGCTGCGTGTTTCCACTGTACCCAGCCAGAAAACTACTGCCCCGTTTCAGTCGGAGCATCAGCAGGACTCTTTTTAAGCCGTTATAGTTGCTTCTTTAAAGCATGCCGGCAGGCCGGATGCTGCCAGACGCACACTTGGTGGAGCGTGTACCAGTGTGAGCTCGAGCCAGGCCGGGCCAGCTTATCTGGTAATTTATGGCTGTCTCAGAGAGCAGACCAGTCATTATGCATACAAGCGTCTGCCTCCACCTTAGCCACGCGCTGGATGCCCCGCACCTCCCCGCCTACTCCCCCTCACCATTACCAACAGCAGTAATGAGGGGGATGAGAGCTGCTAATTTGAAAACTTGGACATGGCCAGTGGACCATATGGCAAGCATTTATCCCGTCTGAAAGCCATGCTAACTGTCACTTACATGATTAGGACAAGATTCTACAGTGGTGAATTTCCCCCCCACCGCCCCCGCCCCCAAACACAATCTTTAATTCTTAGAGCCATAATGAGTAACAGTACAGTGACAGGAGCAAATCATAGCTCAAAATCTGCACCCAATTTGGCTAATGCCATGTACACATTTAATTCATTTATTTATTTATTTTAAAATCACTATATATCATAGTTTTTATGCTTAAAATGATTTGGTCCTTGTGTCTTATGGTTATATCCTCACACACACACACACACACACACACACACACACACACACACACACACACACACACACACACACACACACAC
>JAQLOM010000037.1:17652818-17669749 GCA_030068315.1 Chrysichthys thysi | reverse complement strand
CGTTAAGATTAATCGATTAATCGAAAAATTAGTCGAAAAATCGGTCGTTAGAAAATTAGTCGTTAGTGGCAGCTCTACTACATACATTGTGATCCATATCTCATATGGGAGAACTGTCCTCAGGTATCGTGATGGGATATTTTTGTCATCTCATCCAGCACTGCTCGGCAGGTGATAGCTTCTAACTCTGGCCTGGGGCAGGTAAGGTGATCCACGCCAGTAAATGGATCTGTGTGGCAGTAGATCCTCTAAGCAAATCATGACTTCTAGGAAATATGGCTGTACGCCAAGGGCACTGGTCTGATACACCAAATACCTACTGCTATACCCTTTTAAGTAATAAGCTGGTAGCATTCGCCAGAAATATTCATTTCCTCTCAGTTGATATTAAGTTCCTTCTAGCTGATATAAAACTCTGACCGTAAATATGCTCCCAGGTGAACTCGCAGAAATGAGAAATGCCGTGTCGCCTTTCTGTGCAAAATGCTGCATACTGGTTTTGGGTGTTGGTCTGCAACCTATGCTATTCAACTTAAGCACTGCGTGCACGGTCACACAGATGAACAGATGACACATAATGACAGCAGAAAGCAAATTTGTCAAAATGTCACCAGGACATACTTCAGCACCTTCCTACAAAACGACTGACCAGATGAAACATCTTAAAGCTGAAAGTTTATCGCTAGCAGCAAATGACCGCAACAACCAGCACTACGGCACAGGCTAGCTAGCTGAGAAAAAATGCCCAAGTACAAACGTGGGTGAAAGAAAACAACAGCGCTTCCCCACCATGTTCATGCTCAGTCATTATTAAAGAATTTTATGATGCAACGACAAACCTTACTGTACCGAAGTGCTTTGCGCATTCTGCTTTTCTCCACCGCCGCCCTGTTTGATTCAAGGTACCTATACTAGCTAATGCACTAGGGTAGCTAATTAGCTTAATTGCAAACACATGCACAGGTATTGCTGACTGAAACATTCCAGGTGATCTGGGACCATAAAATGGTACCACTGCATCCCTAGTACTATTCGCCGGGTGACTGCCTTTCTGGATAACCATTTCCAAATTCTGAATCATGCACCGAGAGACACGTTTATTTTTCATACACGACCACAATCAGATCAAACCAGTAAGCAGCTCACGCCGCACTACACGTCTCAGTTAAGACAGCTCTCCCGCCGTCCTCTGCCTGCAGTGCTGCTCTCCAACCCCGAGGTCAGTCAGGAAGAGGATCAGCAACTTCCTGTCTCCTTATAATAGCCAATCCTAATCCCATCTGCCCCTCTTATTGGACAGAGGGCTTAAAATCCTAGGGCTCTGTTCATTTTTAGCCATTTAACCTATTATGCGATTGCCGCACTTGTGAACACTCAGCTCGTTTCTGCAGAGACGTCTAAGGCCGTCCGAATCCAGCGGCCTTTTATGATTCTTACTCGATGATCCCAAAAACAGGCTACGCTGGAAACAGGGCCGATACTTCATTTCGGATTAAACATTGAAGACAGCCACTGTGTTCTGCCATACAACAGCATGCACACATACTCAGCACAGGTTTATAGCTCTTCTCGTCGTCATAACCGTAAACAAACTCTATGAACAGTGCTTTATCCATGCAAACTACCTAGCTACACACCCGGAAGCTGTAATTCATCCCTGTATTTTTGTCCAGACACGACATAACTGTGATGAGACATTACAGAGGCATGCGGTCTGCTGCCACAATTCAACCAACTGCTCGTCTTTTAAATGCTATACATTTTGTTGACATTTCACTATTGCCACTACCAGGATTGTAGCTAAACCATGAGTTTTGTGTGTAATCGTACGTATTAATCGTAAGCACAATTTTCTTACCCTGCCAGAACTTTGTCATTGGCGGTCTTTGGTGTCGGTCGCACTAAATCAACCCATGTCACATTATGTGCTCGAAGACCCCCAATCTCAGCTTCTGACCAAAAATGATCATTTATGATGCGCGACTGTGCCTCTGTGCGAGAGCAAAATCATGCCAACCGTCGTGCAGTCTAAAGTCACCTTAAATTCTAAGAAAGCTGAGCTGGCCGGAGAACAGAGCTTGATAAAGACAAACGGAGAGAAACACCCAAGCAGAATGGATTCAGCGCCGTAGCTCCCTAGAGCTGCGCTTTTATTTTGACGGCAAGATGAAGATGCGTGGCTGGGAGTGTTGTAGTGACTCAGGCAGCGCAGGAGTGCAGCGTTTCAGGGAGACAGACGCTAAAGCACTCCTCTCTGCTCATCAAACTGAGACAGCACAGCTGGAGGCTAGCCTTCGCCTCCATGCCGTACTGAATAATATAGGCCACTTAAAGACCTTTAGAGTGCGAGTGTATGCGAGTGTGAGGACCAGACACACAACAGTAGCACAGACGCCAATACTGAGGAGAAGCGGATAAAGACAGACAAGACCGCGGACACACTTTACACATTCGTAATTCTACTATTGGGGAGCATTTCTGCGCTTGTGGAACAAATGCCACACATCCATATAACCATGAAAGCCACCGTCGTCTTTGGTTTTTGAATTACAGCTGCACTTTTTTGGTGTAAAAATCTATTTACCTCAACACTTGTTCCCAGAAAGATATAAAAACCTGAGAATGTACACCCCACACCCAAGGGAAAGGTATTATTTAGATGTGTGTGTTAGCAGTGAAACAGAACATGTTATGCTGATAAAAAGCGGTTCTATGCTATGCCATGCCATTTTCTCTTAGATTCTCTTAGCATCCAGAAAAATAATCTACCTGTTGAATGAATACCTATTGGACTTGCACCTAATCCATAACAACGTGGTGATCAAAAACATTCATAACCTGCAGGCAGCCGCAGTACACACCCGCTCACAAAAAGTGCACTTTTCCACAAGTCAGACCCTACAAGGTTCATATCAAACCCCATATTCAAGAGTACAGGTTTAAGGGAATGCTGTAGGGAACAAGTGCTCTGGCAATGTTTTGACAGAAGTCAACTGTCTCACCCAATAATAAATGCTCAACACATGGTGGTTTCACTTTTAAATATACAGGGTGTCTCCACAATTCAAACATTTTATTAGAAAAGCAAATGAAAAAAATATATCTGTGGTAATTATTACACAATGAGGAGTAGATACCGAAGGGCTTTTTTTTTGCCTCATTTAATACACCTTATATAGGCGCTACTGGTTGCATGAAGCACCTCGAGATCGTTGTTTTCCTCAGATCATTTTGGTCGTCCACGTCTCCCTTTATCCAACACCGTCCCTGTCTCCATAAATGTCTTGTGCCATGCGCGAATTGACGGACATGATCATTGCAGATTTCTTCCATACTTAATCCTGTAGTTTCGCTGAGTCAGCGTATCCGATTTTGTTACAATAAATCACGATACGCACTGTGCCTTTTCTTGAGGAGTAGACATTTTTTAGGGGTTCGTCTACCAGAACCTATTCCAGCGACAGAGTGCCTGAAACCCACGAAGGCAATGTGATTAAAAACTTTGACAACCACTGAGCACATGGAACAAATCTGACAAAGGCATCCCATTGACCACCTGTGTAATAATTTTTTTTAAATTGTAAAGAGACTTTATTTACACCCTGTACTATAGGCTATTTCTGGATGGTGAATTCAGCCAGAATAATTTTTTTTAGAAACTGCATCATTTTTAAAGGCAATGGCTAAAATTCATACTCAACTTTAGCTACGTTTAACGACTTTTTGTCCCTGTGCACAGAAAATGCCTGTAGTATTTCCAGTTTTTTTTTTTGTTTAAAAAGAAAAAAACTAATGCCTTTGCTTAGTAGTGAGTAGCTAGTTTTTACGTATTGCACATAGTGCACATATACCAAGACCTTACTTACCATTTGTCTAAAGGTCTGCTCCTGCCTTACTGCCATCTTTCTCCTACTTTTTTTCTCCTCTTCAAGACATCATTTGAACCAAAGCAGTCTTCAGAGAGACCCATTTCAGCTTGGGATGTTGCACAGGCTCATAAGGAGAGGCCTTAAAGGACCCCAGCACAAGAGGGCGATCGTTCAGGGAAGCGTCCTGAAAAGCGGTGCCTCCGCCCTTTCCAGAAAGGTCATGTTCATGAGTCCCCAAATGTGCTGCAATGACCAGCACAGGATGTCACCGAGACATCATCAGCGTGTCTGGATTCTGAGCTCAGGCAGCACCCATTTATGCATAGGTGAGACCACGAGTGATGCAATGCAGATATCAAAAGTAGGTAAGTGGCCCAGGCCTACCTGATTCCTTTAAGTCATACGGTTAGAAAGCGCATGCAGTCATGCTACTGAACATGGACATGGCTAAACTGTCAATCCAAAACATCTTTTAAAACTCTGTGTACTGCAGCATAGTGAAATCTGTTATTGTGATGGGTTGTACATCACCATCCAATGAGAGGGATGAAGACAGAAAAGATGCAGAGGAAGGAACTGGCCAGCAGTACGAATGAGAATGAATATTTGTGGGGAAAATGACCACTATAGCCATTATCCTGCAGTCCTGCTTGCACAAAAAGCAGACCGGTCAGGAGTGCAATCCCAGTGCCTAAGAACTTCGTCTGGCAAACTCCCCGCTCGATGACACCAAGCTCATAAACCTGTTCCAAAATGGATGAGCATCGGATCTGGGGACAGTCTGGACATCTGCAGAGCTCAAAGTCTGTGAACAGGAAATGTCCTTGTGCCTCTAGACATCAGCCCCGCCACAGCATAAACAAGTGGAAAGAAATGGCTACTTGGGCTTGCTTTTGGATCCTCCCTCTCGGCTGATTGCAGCAACAACATCAATCGATACACCTCATGCTGTCTGCATGCTGATAGAGCTTTGGTCTGCCCCTTCCTCGCCCTTTACAGCCCAGTCCATTTACCCAGCACTAAACTTTTAAAGCTTGGCCATTGCGATTTAAAGCCTGTTTTGAAAGGTGCGAGCTCAAAACTGGGCTCCCTCTCAGCTTTTACACCCAGCATCTGCACCTTGTCTATTAAGCTACATTAGCAGGGTAAAACGGGGACATAAATAGCACAGACAGGATTATTTAGTAGGAGTGGAGCAGTGATTTAGATATTTATGTGGGTTTGGATTATTATTCAGAGCGCTTGACTGACAGCACAGCATGACAAGACAACTCTTGCAAAAGGCACCCTAAGTGGAAGTGTTGAGAAATATTAAGATGTAATGAAATCTTTTCAGTCTAAGATAATAAGGACTATACAAACACACGGAACCAGGGTGAAACATGCAATACTTCACAAAAAATAAATAAATAAATAAACAAAAACAAATAAATAAATAAAAAGATGGACCCTGAATCCAAATTAATGGCCATAAGAGTTGGCAGACCATCTTGTCTCGGTTATCCCAGCAATGTTAATTGGAACAGACTTTGGTTGAGCTCTTTTAGGGAATGTCATCTGGTTACTACTGATCTCTTAATCCTATTAGCCTGGTGCTCTCTGAGACCTGTGCAGTACTAAAAAGGTAATAAGGGTAATAAATTCTTCTTCTCCATGGCCACACGTGGTACCGGCTGTAGCTTTTAGCCTCCTTCCTTTCCAATTGTTTGTAAGGTTTTGACTCTAACTCGATAAGGGACAAAAAGGGCTGCGAGTTTGAAGCCAGGATGATGTAAATAAAACAAAAGCTAGAAGCTTTGGAGGATCTAGAACTCCCTGCCTTCCCTGGAGATGCTCAAAGGGGGAGTCATCGATTCTGGAGAAAGGCTGGCAATATTAGGACTCGACAGCAAAACAAACACACACCTTGCCTCAGTGCTCCTTCAGAAGCTCCGCCTCCAAATTCATGGACGTTCATCGTCAAGGAAACGACACTAACAATGATGATGACAAAAACAACATGGACAGCTAGCGGACTAGGAGGAGACGTTCCCTGAATTCGACCCGAAGTGTATTGGATTAGAATCAGTGACTGCACCTTTAAGCCACTAAAGGCAGTTATACACCGTGTGATTCCAGTGATATTTTAAACGATCCCTTTTCCTACTAACCAAGAAGATCCCGACAATATCGCAGCCAAATTCCATAACATATCGCGATAAAATGTTCGTGTCAGATTAGATGATGAAGATCCTCTAATGGTAGATCTAGAAGATCTTTAAGACCATGACGACCTCCCGCGTACATCACATCAGGCTCGGGAACACAGAAATCGTCTGCAAAACTGAAGTGATGAGGATATTTTCACGGATTATCACGTCATCCTGTCGTGTTCTCCTTTTGGACGAGCATCACAGCAGCAAATCGCACTGACATTTTAATTTCAAATAAATACATGTTGGACATGCTGCCAGAACATTGGTTGCAATGGCACTAAATCAGCCACTGGTGAGCACGCCACATTATGTATTCTAAGCCAGCTGACTCAACTCACAACCGGTGAATTCTCATGCGTGCTTTTGGAAAAATCAGGCAGCCAATCGTGCAGCAAAAACCCGTCTTAAGTGAAGCCATGTTCGTAGGAAATGCTGGCCTTGAGACCACCAAGCTGCAGTTGCTGATGGCAGTTTTACTTTATAATCAGACTCCAAAGCGGTGCTTGCTCGCGACTTAGTAACGGTGAGGAAAATGGTTTTTGCCACAGTCGAAATGATTTAGCCAACAACAATGGTGCAGTTTCTAAAAGTCTTTGCCCCGGATACGAGTTTGTGTAGGAACGCTGTGCATGTTTATCTTTTGTGTGCGTGTGCTAATCACCACAAAACCCCTAGTGTCGGCCTCCTTGATGTGGGCTCATTGAGCATCGTGCATAGTGAGTTTACCTCTCGGTCTACTTTCAAATCAGGGCTTTCTGAGTCTATGTGATTACAAGCCTATATAAAAAATAGCAAGAGGAAACGAGAGAGAAAGGATGAAGGTGTGTTTGTAGACCTGCAAAACAGAGCACGAGAGAGAGAGACAGAAAGCAAAAGATTGGAGGCAAAGGGGGAGGTAAAGGGTGCAACAAAGACAGCAGTAGGGTGATTGATATCAGGAGCGTTTTGGCACAGACGCCTGATCGGCGCCAGCTCTGGCAGCAACGAACCCACTGAACCCAGCGAAGCCTCGCTCGGTTCAACTCAGCTAAGCTCAGCCAGTACCGTCACCCTCCTGCATTCTACAGCACGCTGTCTCAACACACCCACACCATCGCACTGCATAGCTCATGCACAGGAACAACATGCGACTTACTCTTCTGGCTTAAACTACTTTGCCTGCTGATTAAGATCCGCATGTGAATATTCAGTTCTAAATAGGGCGCAAGCCCGATAACAAACAAATACGACGAAAACATTTCCTTTGAAGGATTACTATCAAAGATATGAAAATTCCACCAAGTGCCCCCCAAACAAGTCTGTAGCAGAAACAGCCTATTGTAAGCGGACAGCTTTTTGCATATCCCGTTTCAGCATTATTCACGGTCCCTGTTGGAGGATGAGATCCTTTTGATAATGCTCATAATGAGTAAAAAATAAATAAATAAATAAAATAAATTTAAAAAAAGAGGGAAAAAGTGACAACCAAGATCACAAAGGCCAACCTGTCGTAGGAATTCAGAGGAATGACTTATCTCTAAGCCACTCTGGCAGCTCAACCGCAACGACCTGGCAGCAGAGGCATCATTCATCCCACTGGATTGAACCCTTCGGCTCGGCTGCATGTTTCAAACCAGTGTGAACCCGCTCACGCTACGGCACTCCATTAGTCTCTCAGCTAGAGATCATGAATGAACGATTGCGGCGCTCCAACAATGCACTTCCTATGAGGCTCCAGCATGACAACCTTCATTCAGTCTGTTATTTGCTCGACTACACACAACTTTGGGTATTAAATGGGCACAAAGGATGCGAGTGAAGTCCTTAATTAGAAACTCCGCTCTTTACATAGAACAGGTATTCATGCAGAAACAAAGTAGAAAAAAAACCCAGGAAAAAACAGGAACTAAAGATTGAGGGGAAAAAAGAAAAAAAAAAAATCACAGTGTCTTAAGTAAGGTGCTGGGCCACTTTGGGGCAACACAACAGCTTTGGTTTGTGACAGAATCTCCAGAACGCTTCTAGTCATTTTCAAGCCATTCCTCCAAAAGATGTTCCCTCCGATGGAGTTTAAATGATGGGTGATTGAGAGCGCTGCCCACCTCATGGGCTCAAACTAACTGGACACCGGACAGCTTCACAGCAGATTCTGCTAGCATGTCTAGTGAAATTTGATCTGGAATGGAGCATTGCTAACATCTGAAGTCAGTCGGATCAAAATCTTCCAGTGAAAGATTAATATACAGCTCCCTGATTTAGGAAAGGCATTGCATTGCTAAGGCAGTTCGTTTACTCAGCCACATTAGACAGAGAGCTGGCCACAAAGCTCCACAGGACATATGTCCTATAATGAACTCAAGTGATATAGATGATGTAGCTGTGGTTTGGGAACTATAAAAGTATTAATCATCAATATCATCATCATCATCATCATCATCATCATCATCGTGACATTTTCCCCACATTTTGGAGATTCTGGTCATCTCTGGCTGTCTCACACTTCACAGCACCTGTGCAGCACCTTATGAAAAAGAGATTGAATCAGTTGTGTTCTGGTGCATGCCCAAAGGTTTTTTTATTTTTTATTTTTTTTTTTATTCCAAACGAACTATTATTCAGATTATTAACGCAAATTTCAAATACCGTACTTACTGTATTTCTCAAACACAAACAGCAAATGCAAATCTTGCAGACACGTATTAATTTCCACTTAAGAAAATCTCTCTCTCCAGTCTCTGAACTTGTTTGCCTCTCTGCCACAACTGTGTCTTTCTGTCTCCCTCCCACCATCCCGTGTCTCTCTGTGCCCTGTCGGTCTCTCTCTCCTCCATATACCGGTGTCTCTCTGTCTTGGTCTCTCCCCCATGTCCTTCTCCCTCACTAGATTTATGTCTCTCCTACTTCCCTGTGTCTCTCTTTTTCTCAGGCCATCTCCCTCCCACTATGCATATTCCCACATTCCTGTGTCCCTCCGTGTCCCTGGCTCTCTCCCACATCCCCTTCTTTCTCCATGTCTCGGTCTCCCTCTCTCTCTCTCCCTCACCCACATCCCTGCGTCTCCCTTTTTTTCAGTCTCTCTCTCTCTCTCTCTGTCTCTCTCTCATTCTCCCACATCCCTGTGTCTCTGTCTCTCTCTCATCAGCTGTGGAGATGGAGATCAGCAGCCAGAGGAAGCTGCGGAGGCAAAGCTATTTTCATCCACAAAGACCAACTTTCACACAGGAAGTCTAAGATGGGAAAGATGTCAGACATGTTCTCCTCCCCACCCTCACCCCCCAACCCCCCCTTTCAAACAACATCTGCCAAGTGACTGATTCACATCGCTGGGGTTTGGCAAAACTCTTTTGATTCTCCCTGATGTGATACAAATTGCTTTCTGTGTACTTTTGTATGCGAGTTTGATCAGGAATGATGGGGTAAAACAGTGTACGCTCCATGAGCAGAAAATACACTTCACCATCCTGCAGGGGGATATTCTGGCCCAGGGGGAATAACGATGCTCAATAGGAGCCCACTGACAGACCACTTGTGGTATTTCACATGAAAGATTGATGAAACACTTTTTAAAAAAAAAAAAAAAAAAAAGGGAGGATGTTGTACAGCTGAAAGCAGGTGCGTGTCAGCAGCAGGCCGGCTGGCTGGCTGCATATTCATTGCAGGGGGGTAAGATGATAGTCCATGCTCAGCGGGGGCGCCGTGTTGGAGTGCTTGGCTGGCATTGGTAAACACCAGCTCTGCCGTGAATTCCCAATTTACCTAATGGCTCATCATGAAGTTGTGAGAAGGGCTACCCCTGCATTAATGACTGACGAGCTAAAAGAGCAGAATCCTAATTACGCATCGAGCTAAACAGACCCCGAGACCTCACACGAGCATCTCCGGTCATGTGGACTGTTCAGTTAAACGTCGCAAACATCACTGCAGTCTTTGAGCTTTCCTAAAGGTGCGTTAGGCCTCCAGAACAGTATCCGAACCTTCATTTATATCGTTTCCCTGAAACCAAAGAGCTGCATGTCAGCAGATTTCCCTGGTGGCCATGCTGTGGCATACTGCACCCCCTCCTGACATTAGACCAGTGACACCCGAGACACAGGACGCGGCAGGTGGGGCCGTGTGACCAGGCGCAAACAAAAGCAAGCTTCATTGTATCTTACGCACCCATTAAAGAGCAGTGATGCGTGCATGCGTGGTAAACCACTGATGGTGGTTTGAGCTTCCTGCTCAGCGACACAGCAGGACACGCTCGACTTCTCGAAGGCTCGGACGCACTCACCCACCCAGCGCATCATTATCTCATCACTAAAACATGCACGGACGCGAGGCAGACAGATAGATCGCCGAGAGGTGAGGAAATGCGTCATCAGCCTCAGCCCTCTCCTCCTGGGGACACGGAGTGTACAATTTTATCTCGTCTCCTTGCCCTCCCTCCCTCCCTCCGTCTCTAACTTGAAATCCTGGAAGGCTTGCATCAAAACCAGAACCCGAGTGTGTCCTGGAATCTCTCAGTGTCCTCGCTCGTTCTCCTTCCCGTCCTGTCTGCTTCTGTTTTACTAAAAGGGTGCGAGGGTCACGTGCTGGGTGCCGTACACAACTCTCGCATGTACGCCTTTCTCAGTCTCAGCTCCTCTTGCTACACTTTTGCCTCGCTCTCTTCACGTTTCTGAGAATGACTAACACTGCAGTCGGTTAGGTTGAAGCGTGCAGTGAGTCAGCCTTGACCTGCAGACAACTGCTCTGTCGTCTGACCCCCGCTGCCTGCGTCACCCCCATGCACACCACATTCACTCACACACGCACTCACAAGAAGCACCCAAAAAAAAAAAAAAAAAAAAAAAAAAAAAAAAAAAAAAAAAAATTCACAGAGTCGTGACTAAGGGAGCTGTTGCATTCTTATTATGTACCAATGCTGGTATAACACACACACACACACACACACACACAAGCTGGCAGGCAGAAAAGCAAGCAGCACCAAGAGTGTGAGGGTGCATGAAAGTGTGTGCACGTGTGTGGCCTTAAAAGGAAGCGGCAGGCACATTTGGGTGTAGCACGCCACCGTGGCTCTCCTCTTACTGCTGCTTCAAACAAATAACGCCGTGAGCATCAGACGCGAGAGTTAAACGAATGAGAAGGTCAGAGGAACAGTGGAAAAATACAGATGCTCCACAACTGGTATATTAGACACTCTTGATATGAGGGCGTCAGCTTCATGGTAGACCTAAATGCAAATTAGGACAACAGGCCATAATGTGTATATTGTTACAAACTACTAAGCTGTCTGCATTAAGTTGACTGCAAAAAAACCTTAGTTGGAACCTCACAGCTAACCCAAAACAATACCGGTTTTCACAGAGCAGATTCACAGGCAGCTGAAAAAGTGGAAGCCGACATTGTTGTAATAATTACCAAAAAAAAAAAAAAAAGAAAGAAAGAAAAAATCAATTGCTACATTGTATTCTTACAACTCAAAGCCAGTCGGTGTCTCCAGTCCATAGATGAATGCAGGGCCAAATTGGAAACAGCAAATCTGCATTCATTTAACCAAAGAGAGTTTTAAGGACATTGCCCTTTATTGAAACTTAGTCTAATGGTGTACCGGCGTCTGCTTCCCTCTTTCCAAATTCATTAAACTGCTAATTCAATCCCAGATGTCCTTTGGTGAATGCCTCGTAAACAGTTCGAGTCACAGCTCATAAAAATCACGACAAGGCAATACAAATAACTGCAATTTAACTCATGATCTTTTATGTTTTCATGTTTTCTTGATGAACTTTAGAAGGCTAAGGAAATGACACGTCTATTTTTTTCTGAATTCCCAATCCTTGGGTTAAATTATAAGTTAACGGTCATCTTGGCTACATACGATTTAGACTCTGGTTAGCATTGTTTTGATTTGTAGAATGAAAAACTTGAACGAATACAGGCATGTAATATACACTGTGAAAGAAAAGCTGCTTTCTGCCGATTTGTTTTCAATTTATTACAGACTGTGAAGGGAAAATCAGGAGCCCGGACGCAGCAAAGTTTGTGTCTGGGTTACTTGGGGAAAAGAAAAAAACCCGACCCATTACTCCTTATTGATTTCTGCAAGTCAAAAGTTTTCATTTGGCAGCTATGTTTAAAAGCCCGCTATGTAGGATTCAACCACATGAAAGCTCCTCCCGTTCCAAGCGTGTTTTTGTACATACAGTGGCCGTCTGATCTCTGGAGCGTACTTCCATGTACATACATTCACACTTCCTTGCTTTTTCAGTGCAAAATAATAAACATGATCCTTCATTTTTTGTTTATTTGGGTTCTCACACTTGTTATCCAGCACCAATAAACACTGATTCCTCTTCTTTCTCATCTTTTTCTCTAATCCTTCTTCGTCATGCCTCCAGTTCTTCCTTCCAGATTTACGGTGCCACTTGTACAATGCGACACCCAGAAAGCACTCTCTAGAGATGTTTCCCTTTTGGGCTCCTGTAGCGGTGCATCATGGCTGCTCTGTCGAGGTGGACCTGCTCCCTATGTAGATCAAAGGCGCTCATTCTAAGCTCAGAACACCACAGCGGTTCGCAGTTACAGACAATTATACACTAATGAAGACTATATTCCATTTCTACTTATAGACCCCCCCCCCCCCAAACCCTGCATAGTGAACCTTTAAACACATTTCACGCAAGTAATGACGGACCTCGATGCCATAAATATAAGCAAGCTATTTATTCTGAATCCCCGCGCCTGCAGAAATGCACTCCCAGGGCAAACCATGATCTGGCTGTAGGCAGACTGGCTTTTGTCCAGGTGAATTAATTTGCTTTTGCACGGATGACAGACGATCGTTCGGTACCCAGAACACGCTGGTCTGAGGAAGCACAAAATAAGCCGCCGCATAGCTGAACAGTGTTCACAGTTAAACATGACGAGAGAAAATAAAGATGCTAGCCAGGCTCAGAGAATATCTGTTACATGGGTGGGAGGAGAGAATGCCACATCTCGTAGCCAAAACGTTGGCCAGCGACTTGGCGAGGACGTATAGACGAAGTGCTGCATCTGAAACTTTGGGAGAAAAGGATAATAATTCTACGCTCGCTACTTTTGCTTACTACTTACTACTACTTAGCATCGTCAGTTAGGTTTCTAGGCAACCAAAATATGAGACTGGAGCTTTATCATTTGTGATTTTATCATCAAAGCACTGTTCTGTTTAAAGCCCATCTTCTGAAGGGGCAAGTGAGCTAAATAGGGTCTGGTTTTCATGAACACCTTTTCAAGCAAGATCATCCTGATCCAGTGGCAGTTTCCCAGTCTGTGTATACGGGCGTGGCTACATCAGACTACCGAGGACCCTCTCCATCAGGCTTACGTCAAATAAGTACTGCAGGACTTGAGAGAAAGAAGGAGGGACACACACAGAGAGAGAGAGAGAGAGAGAGAGAGAGAGAGAGAGAGAGAGAGAGAGAGAACAAACTGGGCACATCATGCAAACGCTACAGCCCCAATGGCACATTTAGAGCCAGGCCAAAGCACTCAGCATGACTTATAGTCCAGAACAGAGAAGAAAGCACATAAACACTGAAATGGGACCGCACACAATGTCCTCGCTTGGCCCTGAGAAAGAGAGAAAGAGCGAGCGAGGAGGACATGGATCACAAAAAGGAGATGACTGCATCGAACATTTGCAAGCTTTATACTGCTAGACATGAAAGAAGTGAGACAAATGATATAGCACAGTCTGCAACAAGGGCTCCAAGGTCAGTGCGTGTATGTGTGTGTGCACGAGAGAGAGAGCACGAGAGAGAGAGAGAGAGAGAGAGAGAGAGAGAGAGAGAGAGAGAGAGAGAGAGAAATGGGTATGTAGGCGCTGACTGAAAGCACATAAATTCCTCAAGGGATATAATAAACATGACAATAACGTGATCAGAGTTTGTAAAGGCGTGGATGTAATGTGATGAATAAAAGAACGTTTGCATGTGTGTGCATGAATGTCTAAAAGACTCAGACACAGACGCAGAACAAGAGAGAGACAGAAAGAGAGATTCATTCATGTCCCTGCATCCTCCTCTCAGTACAGTGTGTTCCTGGTCCTGCGGGAAAGAGCATGGCAGCCATGTGACTCCCAGCACTAAGCTCGACAGTCTCGCGTCTGATCCACACACACACACACACACACACACACACACACACACACACACACACACACACACACACACACACACACACACATTAGTAATGCCATTTCACATTCACAACATGGCATCAACTTATCCAAAAGGCCTCCTTGATTCTCTGTGGTAGAAAGTACACAATGCAATCCAGATAAAATCATTTCGATATGATACAAGCGCGAGTAGTATCTTAGCAGGACAACGCAGAACCTCAATCAACATTGAAGCACGTTGTGTTAGTGTGGCAGAGTGCACACTTTTTTCCCCCCTTTAAAAAAAAAAAGAAAGAAAAGAAAAGAAAAAAAAGGGGGGGCAAACAGCATCAACAGGAGGAAGTTTTGGGTGAGAGTCGACTAGGTCTCTGTTTATGCTGGGAGCTCCTAGTGTCCCATTCATAGTGATGTAGTAAACAGGAAATTATGTCATCCGTTCGGTCATCCTCTGCTCATTCTCTCTCCCTCTCGCTGTCCCTCGCTCTGTCCGTTTCCCCATTACACAACCCTACTTTCAAAAGAAATTAGAATGGATGGCCAGGCCAAGCAAGGGACACAGCCAAACAGTTCGGCTGGAGCGAAAACTGGTATGTCTCGCGCGACAGTGGTGAGGAGAAAGCACGTCGAAAAGACAAAAGGGAGAGATGAAAGAAAAAGTGGGGTGACGAAACAGAGAGAGACAGCAATAAAATGGGAAATTAAAGGTAGAAGCAGACTCCGGGAAGGCCGAGTGAAAGCAATAATGGAAACAGAGGGCAGAGGAGACAAAGCGGGAAAAGAAAGGAAAAGGAGAGGGTGATCAGGGTCATCCTGGCCGACAGCCAAGCCCAACAACACGAGCTCTGTTTCCCAGCGCAGTCCACACACACACACGTTTATTCTCCATTCTACATCTTTAGGCCCAACCCAGGAGTGGCCTTGGCCATTAATGAACATACAAACAGTATAACAACCCCCCCCCCCCCCCCCCCCCCCCCAAAAACCAAAAAAAAAAACAGAAGCAGCAAGATAGAAGCTCATATCGTCATTGATGGCAAACTTGCAGAATTGGTTTCTTTATTTACCGTCTCTGCAATTCATTTACCTTTCGTGATAACAGAGTATGTCTTTTTAAAACACTGGTTCATGCTACAATATAGGCAGATAGTGGATTTTTGATTCAGATACCACAATGTGATTCTGAAACGATTCCATATGAATCTTGATTCAGTCAGTGGATAGCCTTGCTGCATCCTCCGAGTCCTCTGGTTTCCTCTCACCACCCAAAAACATGCAGGTGGGTGACCTAGCTTCTCCAAGTGTCCTTCGGTGTGAATAAGTGCGTGCCTGCGTGTCCATAAAGGGTGTGCTCATGGTTCATGCTCAGCGATCCCAGGATAGGCTCTTGATCCATGGCGACCCTAACCAGGACAAAGCAGTTACTAAAATATAAATGAATGAACAAACGAACGAATAAAAGAATCTAGATTTCTGTAGTCTACATTAGGATTTTTCCACACACGTTCATTTGCTGCTATGAAAAACGCATTACACGTAGCGCAAATACATCTGGTGAAAAATGAAAACATTTGGGCACTAGGATCTAGGTTAGGATCGATCGTGATGTTTTGTACACCAGTGCAGAATCTTGCGAGTGAGAACCTAGAGGTGAACCCTGGAATTTACTCTCTCGGCCCAAACGTTTATTGGTTTGGAGTTGCAAAGTCGCGAATAGCAATGCCTCAAACAGGCAACACGTGAAACGAAGCAGCTTTGAGATCTGGCCAAATCATCATCGCTTCTGCGGCTTATGATGCGTGGAGTATAATGTTCCAGTTCAAGGGAGTGCCCTCTTCTGCGTTGATAAGTCACCATCCACAGGACGCCAGGGCTCAAAGGTTTGACGAGGACGAAAAATACTACTACAGCCTTCACGACCATGACATCTGAACCCAGTAGGACTCCTATTGCGGATTTTGGACTGATGTTTTCGACAACCATCGTCGGAATCCCAAAGAAGGAATATCTTTTGGAAAAGCAGCCTTCCTCCATGCAGTGCAGTTCCACGGACGTGCAGAATCTCTGCCACTGAAGCTGGTTTGGTGGCTCAGGGTGGCCCAAGACCTCACTACAAATCTGTATTTTGTTTGGATTTCCTTAATATGTCTCCCATTTGTACGGGTTTGTCGTTTAGAGTAGTACTGGGTGCATAGCAGCCTGCTTCATTTGAGATCAGCAGAGACAGAGCGAGCATGCTTGAATGTAAAGCAAGGGCAAAGAGATCACAGACTCTCACACACCCAAACAGCCAGACAGAGAGAGACAGTGAGCTAGAAAGAGCGAAAGAGAGAAAGAGAGAGAAGATTGGGGGGGGTTTGATAATGGACAGGAAAACCCAAGGCAACACAGAGACAAATCCCACCTATAATTAAAGATGCCACCTTAGAGCATCAGAGTGTGCAGTCTGGGCCTGATGGACATGCTTTTATTCACGTTGCACACACAGCTGCTGGCGTTTACGCAACACAGAGAGTAAGGATGCTGTGTTTACACATCACGACCTGTGAAATATCTGCCACAGGAATACACATTTCAAGCAATGTCCCTTTAGAAGCGCAAAGGTCTCGGAGACAGCACTATTACAAACGTGTTCAAATCAAACAGGCCGTGTTACAGCTTGTGAGTGATTGCTACAGTGTGTGTGTGTGTGTGTGTGTGTGTGTGTGTGTGTGTGTGTGTGTGTGTGTGTGTGTGTGTGTGTGTGTG
>JAQLOM010000037.1:17557500-17587249 GCA_030068315.1 Chrysichthys thysi | reverse complement strand
CACACACACACACACACACACACACACACACACACACACACACACACACACACACACACACACACACACAGAGCTGGCTCTGTCCTGACCCATTCCTCAGGCTCTGACCAGATCACCACTCCAGACAGGGGCCCTTTGTGAATGTGTGTGTACTGGGTTATGCTTTCTAATAAAAAAGTGCAAGAATAAAAACACAGATAAAACCTAAACGCCGAATGCTGAAATTCATTCAGTCCATGATCACATTGTGTGCAGAGGAACCAGAGCGTTATGCAGGGAGCCCTGGATGTGCACATACACATTCACATTCACACACTTGTTTGCATCTAGAAGAAATATATATACAGTATATATTTACTAGTAAATATATAAATATTCTTATTACTAGCATCTTACTGGTTTTGGGAGGTGGGAGGAAACCAGAAAACCTGGAAGAAAGCCATGGAGAAAACATGCAAAACTCCACGCGGATAGAAGCAGGGACCCTGGAGCCGAGAAGCGTGTACATGCAACTTCCAAACTTAGAATCTGGGAAGCAACGTTAGAAAATAAACACACACATAAAATATGTTTATGTGATTAATAAGGTTAGCATATAATCCTTCATTAGACAGAGCTTCCTGGATCTTAACACCTGATTACTATCCTACTGAAGAAACAACTTGAAGAAACAAAATATGAAAGTGTGTTCATGTTTCTGAGCAGTTATTAGACCTGTTTCAGGTTATATACACAACTCTGTGGTGTGAATTATACTTACAATGTAATCAGAGTTTCAGAAATGTAATCTTTTCAAAAGTTTTGGATCTACTGTAATACACAATTATATATATACACCTGTGCATTCAGATACATATTTATTTGTTTAATTTATTTAATTGTTTTGGTCATTTTTATTGGAATTTATTTGTCTGAGTTACATTTCGGTTCCATTCGCAGTGTACACATGAACCCCACGAAAAAATGAACTTTCCCTCATGTTCAAAGTGTATCATTCACAGGAAATACAGGAAATTAAATATTTTATGCACATAAATTCACAACCACTGTGTTAAAAAAAAAACAAAAAAAAAAAAAACCCACCCAAAAAATAAGATGTTAATGAACTACATTGTAGTCAGTTATATAAAACGTCCATTCTGCATCGGTATATCCAGTGCCATGCAAAAGTCTTAGGCACCCTATTTTTTTTTTTATTTTTATGTTATTTGATGTGTATTTTTTATGAATTCTACATTATGGAGTCCTTACAAAAATAGATTACCATAACTTTTACAAGTCAAATAACAAATTCAACTTCATTTGTGTTTGTATCTGTGAAAAGAGATCACTTTTCGGACAAACACCCCCCCCCAAAAAAAAAAAACCCAACCCAACCAAACAAAAAAACCCAAACAAAAGACAATAAGCACACCGAAGACTCTTGAATATTGAATGCAAAAAAAAGAGAGAAGCAATTGTGACAGTCGAAGTGTCTAGAAGAGCTGTGTCGGATCCTCCAGGATGCTCAGTAAAACTTACAACTCATTTCCACATAAAGCTGCACACGTTGCACCAGACTACTTATTTAAGATTACTATTTTAAAAAAGTCATCATACCAAATATTGACTTTGTTTAGTTTATATGTTACCATTAACAAAGATTTAATTTCATTATTTTTGAAGCCATCTTTACTTTACAGCATTTCTGTGTGTATGCCGAAGCCTTTTTCTGTATATGATATTAAAAATACAAATCCCCCCCAAATGATTTCCAATAATCTCGTGCTAATTTGTCATCATAGCTGGACATAAATCGTCACTATTTCAGAAATATCCATAGATCCATATTCCCATAATAATTAGGTAGAATTCCATCGACATTTTTTGGTACAAATCTTATCTTCAAGTGTGATGAATATTTAATGACTGAATGAGCAATCGACACCTTCAGTCTACACTGTCTACGGTATCAGGAAGAAAAGCCGCCTTTTCATCATTCTCACCATATTCCTCACCTCCTACCTAATCTCACATACAGTATGCGTACATTTATATCCATCTCCTTAGCCAAGTCAGTCAACAAATTATTGCTGGATTTAACCGGCTTGAAAATCACTTTATACATTCAGTGTATTTAAGTTCAGAGAACCATTATGCTTCTTATGTTTGTTTATAGACATTAGAGATATCATGTGATACATGCAAGTGACTGATCACTTTATACTCACATCATGGACAGCAGCAGCGAGACGTTCTGAAGATCATAGGTTACGTCCTTAGTGCAGCTTTTTTCCTGCAAATAAATTGAATCTCCTACTAGACTGCTAAATGTTACCCTGAGGGTTGGGTTTTGATTTTTTTTTTTTTGCTCAGTTCTTGAATAAAAACTATTAACACCCATTTTAAGCCATAATCACTAACAAATGGTTCATTTTAACTGTTCACTAGAACATTTAGGCATTATTACTGTGGGATCAGCTTACTGAACTGGGTTCAACAGTGGATAAACCTAAATACACATTTTTCAAGAGGACGTAATATAAGGGAAAAAAAACCATAGAGCAGTTGCGGTAATGCCACTGAAGTTGGTCAGATACAGAGCTTTGTTGCTTGCTAGAGAATTAAGTAAGGCAACACTGAAACTGGTGTTAATTCAGTTTATTTTCAAGTGCATATCTCCCTCTGGTGGTGGCCACAATGAATTTATAGTTCCAGCAGCTATAAAATCTTTTATAGCTGCCCTGATTGTGAATAATCTAAGCCATAAGGAAAGTTTACGATATACAGTGGGGTCCAAAAGGTCTGAGAGCTCTAGTGATTTTGTATTCTGTACTAATTTTATACGACAATTTTCATGACAAATTATATTCCTGACAGCAACATGAGTGTAATGTAGAATCTTTGTAAATATTTACAATGTTTCGCTTTTTGCTTTAATGAATAATAATAATAATGAATAATGTGCTAGTGATGGTCACACGTGAAACACACCACAGCATGACAGTGTGCACTCGAGCGGGTATGGACTCCACAAGTTTATGCCACGCCTTATAATAATCCATTTTAGGCCAAATCCATCAGATTGCTGTCTGATCACGTGCTTCAATGGAGGAGATCTGACCTTCTGTACAAAGCAGTTGATACGGTCAGTATGACACATTTACTTACATTTAAAGATGGAGTTAGAAACAGTGCAGAATCTTGAATATGTAATATTATGTAATAATGAACATTCACTTTCTTTGCTTTAAATATTTTACAATTTCTTATACCTTCTGTTTATTTCCAATTTTAAAAGAAACTCCACGTAGCTCAGAGATTAAGACCTTGGACTGCTGATCGGAAGGTCGTGAGTTCAAATCCCAGCACAGCCAAGCTGCCTCTGCGGGGCCCTTGAGCAAGGCCCTTAACCCTCAACTACTCAGTTGTACAAATAAGATAGATGTAAGTCGCCCTGGATAAGAACGTCAGCCAAATGACGCTAATGTAATGTAATATAATTATGTTGATGCAAGATATTGTTTCTGAAACAAATTCAGGTGGAAACCCCACACAATTACATGACCAGGAGTCCAGTTAACCAGTGACCTTTACATGCCCAAACATGTTCACTGAGCACTTTTTACCTTTCTTTCTTTTTTTAGAGAATACAGGTCTTAGTTTAAACAGTGTCAGGAATAACATTTGAGTTCATATTTGCTCTCCAGAATTTCCCATCAAGGTCCAGTTCTCTTTCGGTCCAGTGTGGGAGGCCACGTTTGGCGTTTCCTTAGCGCTTACGAAACCACTCCTGAATTGGCTTTGAAAAATGAGGAAGAGGAACAACGCAACACTGGCGCATCTGGGTTTTTTTCTCTTTCTTTTGGAGTCAACTCTATATTATATATGGTATCTTTATAATATTTAGTTGTTATTTAATCATGCGGAGCACTCAGTGGCCAGATTACTTCTACGTGATGAAACTCTTATCCTGGAGCTGACATCATATTTATAAGACAACAGACATTAGGGGTTGAGTTCGTCCTTTGGTTCTACCCAAGTGTAAACGATTGATTATAAGTAAAAAAGGAGGCACCAAACGTCATCCAATCGTGAATTCATTACGCACCAGGGTCCATTTCACCCCTCCAGTGAGAATCAACCAGCTACCTTTTTGTACTGAGATCAACAACAAAGTGATGAAGTGGCTCTGATGTTGTATTTGATATAAATTTTATTCCATCTTTCCTTTTTTTATTCCTCTCAACTTGTACACATGTAGGATCTCATGTGCACCTTGGAGCTACTGTACCTGTACAACAGTTTGTGACTACAGTCTACACCTACAGGTTACCTGTCCTCCAAAGCTGGTAATCTCTTTTCATTCATACTTTTTAATACCTGCACTTTCTGCAGACGTTCAGTGTCAGTTTTCAACATCTTAACACAACTGACATTACCATACATTTACTGTTTTATGTCAGTTAGGGTATCTACTTTATTTCAGTTAGAGGTCATCCATACATAGCACTGATAATTATGGCTAAACAGTTCAATGTATGTTTCATCTGATCACAGAAGGCTACTGTAAAAGGCTGGGGCTTTATCCCGGTGATCACCTGTAAGCATTAATCTGGGTTTTTTTTTAATGCCAGTCATGGAATTGGGGCTTGATGAAATAGGATTCTTTGATACCCAATACCTCCAACTCCTTCACTAGTTCCTTTGCTGTCGTCTTGGGATTCACTTGAACTTTTCAGAATAAAGTTCGTTTATCCCTGGCAACAAATCTGTCTTTTTTTTCCCACTGAACAATGTAGTGTCTGTGTAGTCCCCAAGATTTTTTACGTTTGTACAGATGCTCATGTACCTTCATTTGTTCTGAAATTGTGGAGGTCCACAGTTGTGTCTGAGGTCTTGTGGGAGATGATTGGAATTTCCCATGGTATCAAGGGCAAAAAGGCACTGGCTCTAAAGTTTCTCTCTTAAGTAAGGCCACAGATGCATCCCAAGTAAACTGTAAACTCTGATAGTTGTCCAATCAGAAGTCTCCTCTTTTCCCCGGACTCGTCCTCTTTTTGACACCTAAAAAAAAATGCTTCCCGAGGTGGGATTTTTAAATTGCAGAAAACGTCCAGGATTCAACTTTTGCTTTTTACATTCTCCATTCATTTTGCGGGTGTCCATCTGTCCCCTGACACCATCCTGCCCCTCTCTTTTCTGATGAAAAAATATGGTCACCCTATACATGTTTTATTCACTGTAGCATTGTACTTGCACTGCAAGTAGATTTCATTTTCATGTTGAGTTTTCTGTGCTTAGTGTTGCCTTAGTATAGTCTGTTTGTTAGTCTTGTAGTCTGTTCCAATTTTTGGTTCTTTTCCACTCTTTGATTTGTCTATTCCATTAAAGACTTCTGCACTTGCATCCAACTCCTTTTATTTCATGACAAAATATTTCACCTAAACATGGACGCTGTAAAATTGGGGTGCTAAGGCAGGAGTTGGCAGAGCAGGGTCTCCTCAAGCAGAACCAACAGCCGTTGGAGTAACATCAGTGCTATGTAGAAAAACAGTTGGAGGAGAGGATACAAGCCCAGATCAGGGATCACACCGTCACGCTCCCTGCCCTCTCTCCAACACTGATCTGGCACAGTTAGCTGGACTCCACTAACACATTTAGAGGGGCCAAAGTTCTGCCTTCCTTCCATTTCTCATAACTCCACATAGTCAGGCCTCCCTGAGAACTTCATCTCAGTTCAGCAGCATCTGCAACCTTCTGGACCATTATGCGTTACCATCCCTAAACTTTGTTTATTAGTCCTCTTTGGGCATGAACAAGAGTTGCACCACATTCAGGGTTCAACCAAGCCCCGAGAGCAATGCTCAAAATCCAAAATAGGCCCAAATGGACAAGACAGCTTTGGCACCCACAGCCAGGTGACCTACATCTGGCCCCTTGGAGTGAAGCGCACATTGAGGACTGCAACCCAGCTGTCCAAGAGGCGGTCCAGAACGCAAGCTCCCTTAGTACACAGGCCTTGTATTCTCAAATGTGGAAACTACAGTATTATTTGGACTGGACAGCAGTGATTCAAATCCAATCTACTGTTTTTACAATTTTGAATTTACAAATACTTCGCACCTGGCCTCTCAGAATGAATAGCAGATTCAGGAATGTGAACCAGCTGTTCCAGATGCACGCCTAGAGTTTAAAAGTCAGTAGCACATGGGCCTGGTGTGGACTCAGAAACTACAGCAGCATTTAGACTGGATGATCCTTATGGTCAGTCAGTCAGATCAACTGTTCATCTGCCATGGAAGACAGACAAGATGCCTGGTTAAACAGAGACATCACCTGGGCCTACGGGTGGACTGGATGACTGACCCCTTCTATGACATGCCACTCAAAAGGAGCGTCCTTTTCTGCATTAATTAGAGGGCATGCTGCTCCAGAACGTCTGCACTAACCCTGGCAGTTAGGACAGGTGAAATATACTATAAAGATGTGTGGGTAAGCATGAACACCAGATACCCACCAGGACCCTTTGCCATTTGGAACAGGAACTTGGAGAATGTTCTAGGAAATGATAGCTGTATGACAATGGCATTAATACCAAATACTACATCACTTGTCACTTTGAGACCTTGATGGTTTTTAGGTAATTATCAAGACCAGTTGGCAGTCATCTGGTGTCCGTAGAGCACACAAGTGACAAGTGAAGGTGAGCACTGATGGTGGACGAGGAGGCCCGCAACAGACTCAGCATTCCAGTTCATCCCAAAAGTGAACACCAGTGCTGTTAAGGTTGGGGCTATGTGCAGGCAATTCGAGTTCCTCCACTCCAGCTCTGGGAAATAGCTTTACGGACCTTGCGTTGTGCAAAGGGTCAATCATCATGCTGGAACACATCTGGCCCCTTAGTTCCAGCGGAAGAAAATCGTAACGTTACTAAACATCAAGCATACTAAAACCTCCTAGACAACTGTATGCTTCCAACTTTGGTCCATATACGAGTGTGATGGTAAGGTGTCAATAAAATGTTGACTACACAGTGTATAATTACATAGGATCACATTCTGTTTTGTTATGTTAATGCTCAAAGACTCACTCATACCATATTTATTGAGCGGCATATTTTTGTATTTGTCTTTTGTGAAAGTTTAATACTGGTTCAGCTACAAAGATTGGGACCTGTATTGTACAAATCACACCAGTAAAACATGCACCCCTATTGGTATTCACCATCTTCCACAGCTAAGCAGATAACGCCAACCTTTACAGACAATAAGACCGTAAGTATATGGCTCTGCAGTCAGTATATACATATATTAAAGATCAACCGAACAGCAGCAATACAGTAGAAAATTCAAGAGAAATCATTTGAAAAACAGAGGTCAGTGTATGGCTGTGCAAACATGCAGTCACCGGCACAAAAAGAGTGTAATTATTTTAAAGCTTAGCAAAGTGGTTTGTGTTCTGACAGTCTTGTCTTTTTTTTCCACATTAGCTGAATGATCAGAAAAAGTAGTGATAAGAATTAGGGAACAATACACACAGAGAAATCTCTTTAGCAGCCAAGGACTCGACTAGACAGAGGACAGTAGGGCTTTCTATTCCCACTTCATAAAAGAGCAACAACAAAAATGCATCTAGGTATTTAAATATATATCATGCATACAGTCGGCAAGTGATTAATTAATTCATTAATAATGCCCTTGGCCATGTAAAACAATGCTGTTGTTGTTAAGGGAAACTGGGAAGTTTACAAGCATCCAAAGATTCTATGAGGATTTCAATCGTTGTATATAAAATGTTTAAGAGTGTGTATTAAAATATTTTACTGGTAAATACTCTAAATCTGAATTTCAGTTTCTAACCATTCTCATATTTCTGTACCTGCTTCTGACTTAAAAGAACTTATTGTCAAGGCACACTTTCCTCACTGATGAAGGCAGTGTGAAGGATGCGCATCAGAGCACATAAACAAACAGGACAGAGAGTTACAATCAGAGCAATTAGTTCTAGATTCATGAGACCAAGAAAAATGTGCATCCACGGATTTAAATGACAGCGAATTAAATGTCAATTTAAAGGGATAATCAAACAGTGAGCACCTCTAAAAATACTGGGATGAGCAGCAAAAATGATGAAACGTTCAGTTCCACGAATATTTCCAAATGCAGCCTAATATGTTATAACAGATTTAAAAAGGAAAACGAACAACAAAAAGCAATTGCACCCAAACAAGAACTACAATTTAATTACATTTGCTAATAACTGGGATCAGACTACAACACTATATTTTTATCTTTCACGATGGTCACCGTGTCAGATTAGGCAATCATAGTGTCATTAACTTTTGCCGTGTCTTGGTCGGGTGACTGGCAACACTACAAGGTCGGCCCCAACCTATCATCGTTCATGTGTTGCTGGGGAGGAGGGTCAAGAACTTGTCGATCGGGGTTACAGAAGGGACGTCAAGGAACACGTCCTAGGAGGTGTCAAACTAGGTGAGAAGATACAAAAAATCTGACTTGCTAGACTTTTCAACAGGGGCCTGTGGGGTGTCCCAGACACCATATTGTTGTTCTTTGATCATGTGATACTACAGGACTTGTCTATCACTCCTGACATTCATATTCAGACCTGATGCTGGAAATCTGTTGAATTTGTGTAGTCTGATCCCAGGATTAAAATTTGTACCCATAGTACACTGCAAATACATCTAGAGTATGTTGTACACCCACCCATAGAGCAGAACCAATCACGTGGGGCTAAATGAAATTAAAATGAAATGTAAAAATCATGGGGCTGAATAAGAGTTATGCTATGCAGCATTGCTACATTGTCAAGGAAAAAGAAAGAATGAAAAAACCCCTGAAAACATATAGCTTGCAGAGTGAAGAATAATGGCACAATTTGTTATATATTTACTCAAACCCCAAAGAGACAAGAGACCAGCAGTGAAACCGTTTAACAATCTACAGATTAGAAAGAAAATATTCAGTTATGACCACCAGAAAATCCTGAGAATTGAACCAAGTATGAGTCTCAATATTAAAAATACATTCAAGTCACGAGTAAAGTCGGCCCGACACGTGCCAACTAACTGACAAATCTGTGTTATTGTATAAATGTGCAACACTACAGGTTTAAAGTTAGAAACAAGTAAATAGGTTTACACATTTCCATGCTTATACTTTCCACAAATGGGTAAATGTCCATATCACACCTTTTAATAATAAACATTTACTTGGAAAGTGAAACGGTATCATTTACTACTAATAAACACCTTTTTGGGTACGTGTGTGCGATTCTGATTGATTGACTGATTATGGTGGCTAACTTCACATTAAATACTTGAGCAGTAAGTACACATGAGGGCAAAGACAGTTAAGGATGTACGTTCTGTCAGCTATATGTGAACAAAGATAAATGGGTTTCACAAAGAAATGTGCAGGTTACAGTGGAACCCGAATGGGAACAATGGAAAAGGGCTATATCCGTGTCAAAGATACTCCTATAGGGGACTCAAAATTCAGACCAAACTGAAATACTGCTAACTGTCCAGTGGCACAATAACAAAAATCTTAACTTTTGGTTAAGAAAACATTCACACTTCTGTTAAAACTAATCAAAGTTAGTTGTTTTGCCTCCTTGAGACATCTAAAAATAAATTAAATCATCCTAGTATAAATCAGGGCCTATATTTAGCTTCTGAATCTCTATTAACCAATCGGTCTGCATACATCTTCAACTGATAGATGTGATGCTGCTCTAAATGCTACTTATTAAAAGCAAGCTAGACACGATGAACAAAAGACACAGGCGACCCGTAAGGCTAGATAATGGTCTGTTTCCGAAATTGTACTTGAAAAGATCAACAGGTTCTCGTGAGTGGTTAAAGAGTTTGTTCCCTAAAGACCAAAGGACTTTCCACTACGGTGACCTCCAAAGAAACAGATGGAAACTATGAAACTGTTCTTGAGAAGTACTGTGAACAAGAAAGAATCCATGGTTTTTTTTTGGTTTTTTTGTTTTTTTATGAGAAACTGCAGTGAGGGGAGAGGTGAGAGGCTGGGTCCTTTCTCTTACTCCATCCAGAAAGCTCACTGATTGGCCCAGAGCTCTGCGCCGAGTAAGAGGACTTGGATAGTACCGCACAGCCAAACAGCCCCTTAGAACAGCTGGATCATTGACTCTCTTGACTTGCCAACACCGATCCATTTCACTGGTCCGGATAAGGAAACAGTTAGTAAAAGTGTCTGTGAAATGCCGAGTGCTAAAACTCTGACACTATGCAACTGAAGACAATTAATAAAGCCAATCAAACCATTAATAACAATTAACAAATGGTTATCAAAAACCTAATTGTGTAACTGGTGAAATCAGAGGAGCAAAATCTCTTACCAGGCACCTTAAGGAACTCCTCGATGAAGCGAACGTATTTCTGTGCGTTTTCCGGAAGCTCCTCGAAGGTCCTCGCAGCTGACGTGTTGCTGTTCCAGCCAGGCAAAGTCTCATACTGGACCTCAACTTTATGCAACACTTCCTGATTTGCTGCCAAAATTAAAGTCTCTTTAGGCATCTTTATGTTTTTCTAATACATTTTGACAAAACCAATCATACGTAAACCATTCTAGGAAATGACCTTAAATACATTATTTGCTTGAGAGTATCATATTGTGAAGGAGAAAAAGAGAAGAAATCCACTGTTTTTGTTTTTTTTTGAGGTTGTGAATGTTTTAAAACATAAAGCAACCTCCATAATTATTTACAGAAGACAGAAAGCACTATTGAAACATTACCTGGGTTCCTGAGTGGCAGGAGATGGCGAGTTCAAATTTGATACGCTGATGATAATAATTTAATAAGACGACCTGGTATTAATCATTCTCTTCAGGGAATGATGCCCCTGAATGTCTGAACTTAAAGTATCACTTATTGCATGTATATGGGGTGCCAATAATTCTAGAGGACACTGTACTCCTCATCTGGGAGTTGGTATTTCTGTGTTCCAGTTCAGTTGTCCACAATAAAAATCCGTACAAGTGGTACAGAAAAAATATTTGTTCTTCCTGGTTTCTCCAGAAATGTGAATTCTATTTTATTAAAGAAAAAGAAAAAGAACTGCTAAAAGAATGAAGTCAAAGTTTTGCAATGACCAGAAAGCCGTGAATGCTCTCTGGGAGAGTAAGATCAGATCATCTACAATGGAGAGGATCCAAAGGTAGTCAGTGGATATGAAATGGATAATAGTGAATGAGTTATCTTAGAATATTTAGATCACATTTTAAGAAGCAAATACACATGAATGAGCATTCCAATACAGTAAACATAATGCTACTCCAAATATAATTTTTGTCCTAAGGACACCTCACCTGGATATACATTATATTGCCAAAAGTTTGGGGGTGCTTGACCATCACTGATGTGCTGATGCGCATGTGTTTTTCAAGCATCCTATTCAAGATTTAGTCCCACTTTACTGTTACAATAACATCCACTCCTTGGCTAGATTTTGGAGCATGACTGGGGATTTGTGCTCATTCAGCCACAAGAACATTAGTGAGGTCAGGTGCTGATGTCAAGCAAGAAGGCCCGGGGAGCAATCAGCGTTCCAGTTCATCCCAAAGGTGTTCAGTGGGATTGAAGTCAGGGCTCTGTGCGGGTCGCTCAAGTTCGTCCATGCTCTTGCTTTGTGCAGGAGGCCCTGTTATACTGGGGCATGTTTGGGCTTTTTAGTTCAAGTGAAGAGAACCTGTAAGGCTGCAGCATACAGCGACGTTCGATACAATTGTGCGATTTCAACTTTGTGCTAACAGTTTGGAGAAGAACCACATATGGCCTGGTGTCCACAAACTTGCCATTTAGCACATGAAAGCATGTAATTGTATTGTTTGTCTGCTCACCTGGGAAGTACGGTATGAATTCATTGTCCACCTTATAACCCACGCCAACTTTAATTTCGGAGAAGACGTCCAGGATGTCTAATTTGGTTAGAGCCAAGCTAAACAGGATGCATGTTTGAACAGTCAGACAGATTAGAAAACAAAACAATGCTGTTTTTGTTACAGCAGAACTGCACCAATGATTATACAGGTACACAGCAACCTTAGATGTGCAACGGTGCTGAATAAAATGATATTCATAACAAATTGTTTCTATTTTATGAGCTTTGAAAACTTTAGAAGCATAAGTAAAAATCGAAAGAGGATGAGCTGGAAACTCACGCAGTAAAGCCATTAATCATGTGGGCATATTTGACAAGCACCAGATCTAGCCAACCGCATCTTCTTTTGCGGCCTGTAGTCACACCCACCTCCTTCCCTCTCGTCTGAAGCAGCGCTCCAATTTCCTTAAAATAAATAAATAAATAATAGGGGTAAAGTAAACCACTACACAGGACACACTGACTGTCACTAAGCCATTTTATTCACACAGATTTCAGTCAGGATTTGTCCTAATCAACCTAGTAGGTGCATCAGAGCCAATAAATTTCCCCCAATACCTGTATTCTCCACAAGATGGCGCTGCCAAAGAATTAAAAACAGACTACAAAATATAAGCATTTGGTTTATTTACTGTGGAACTTATTGAAACAGGAGGAACTGTCTATAAGCTGTTATGCAGTGCAAAGCAAAAAGATTCATCTCTTGAATCCTTGGATTAGGTCACACCCAGTAATAAAGCAGTTGGATTTCAAGCTCGAGCTGAGAATACATGGGAACCTGCATATGTACACACAGCAAACCCTTATCTTGGTTGCTCTGCATCACAGGCATTTCCTAGAGAAATTCAATAGACAGTGTCTGAGCAATGATTAATGTTGAAATTGCACACCATGCTGTCAGGTGTGACTTCCTGCTCTTCTGACATTACACAAGTGCTCAGAGAGGGAACTTATACAAGCAATTAAACAATTCAATATTAGTGCAATAAGAGGCCCAAGATCAAACGAAGAAGATGCTTACATTATCCTGTTCAGATGGGAAGGCTCCGATGCCCACTCGGGTGGTGTAGGCCTTGACAACGCCGTAGACCTCCCCCACATTCTGAGGCGGCATGCCCAAGCCCGTACACACCCCACCCACAGTGCAGTTGGACGAGGTTACAAAAGGGTACGTTCCTGAGAAGATAGAATTGTACCACTACTGAAAGTGCGTTATACTGAGGCATCTTTTACACTAATCAAGTAAGTTATTTCATTCAATGTCTCACCAAGTCAATTATTCATGTCGTACTTTGGTTTCAAAACATGGGGAAATTTTTTTACAGATATGCTGATTTACTAATTTATTAGCATCCCAGGGACAGAACAGTGCTATTTAAAAACATCACATGAACAAAACTAAGTGATCGACATTTCATGAAATACTTTTCCAAGAAGTGTGGCTCCAAAAATACACTGTAGCTGTTCTGTATATCTTCTTTACAAGCAGATGAAAAAAGCAATCATTTTAACTACTCTCTTCTAAGGGCAGTTTTATCATTCATGTACCCTTTGCAAAGCAAACAGCTATTAAAGTCCAACAAATGTGTCTTCTAAAATGGATTCTCTTCACACCATAGCAGTGTTGTGGTTAATAAGAGTAAACATGCTAAAAGTGTCTAATTTTCAAAATGTCATGTAGGTTCCAGGACTTACAGGTACATTAGCCATCGACGCTGATCTGTGAAAGAGTCGCCTGCTCACGTGAGGTGACGTTCCAGCAAGTTGTTAAAAAAAGATTAATCCTGGCTTGTTATTATAACGCCTTTTCTTTTACTTGCACGTGGTCAGGAATGGAATGAGCTGTATGTGTCCCTCCCAAATTCCTGCAGAGCTTACAGAGTTTACCCTAGACGACTTACCAAAGTCAATGTCCAGCAGGGCAGCATTGGCACCTTCCACAAGTATCTTTTTGGGTGCACCATGCAGAGCCTCATACATGAAGAACACGCCATCTCTTACCATGGGTTTTATTCGTTCCACATATGCCTGACCGGATAACAAAAAAAAAACAACATGCTCTCTAAGCAAGCTCCTAAGTGAAAATTAGGCATGCAATGATTATTCACAACTGGGTTCAATTCACAATACTGGGTTCATGATTCAATTCTGCCATAGTATATTTGAAAACAAAATTGAATGAAGAAAATGCTATTAACAAAATAAAAGTCAACATTTCCAATTCTTTATCAATATAAATATTCCTTTTGTTACATTAAAATATAATACTTTCCCCCCTTTTTTCCTGACAACCAACAATACTTATTAACAAACAAAGGTAAAGGTTGGAGTAAAATATAATAGCCTATTAATTAAAATAGAAATGTTATGAAAAAATGAAGTAAAAAAAAACAAACATGCCTTTTCTTAATAACTATTTTTTTAAGTACGTATTTATGAAGGCTTAGTTAGCTTAAACATAAAACAACTACATCCACTTGCTTCTCTTTTCTTTTGCTTATAGCAGTCAGTACAAAATAAGCTCAGATTTCTTGCTGAATCTATTTGCACAGGCAATTACACAAAAGCTCTTTACCATATTAGATTTGTTTTTTGGTGTGTTTTCACAGCTTTCGAGCACGTTATGACGTATTTATGACGTAAACGTGGATTTTGCTAGACTGTGTGTACATAAAATACTTTCTTTAAATTAGATCAAATATTACATTTGCATTGTTACACTAACTTTAACTGTGCAGTCTTAATGACACTGGATGTTATTTGCGTAGTTGCAGCACTGTTAATTTTAGTGTTTCATACTATTATGAGAAATTCTCAAAGCAGGTCATGCTTATAATCACAAGGCTAAGGCTATGCCTAGAGCCCAAAAATGGTCAGACAGAAGCCTTACACTTAAGAACTTGAAGCTGGCTGAGTAAAGAAGGATCTGAGAAACAGCAGCTCACCTTGAGTTTCTCTAGCTCCCCATCAATATCAATCTCCAGTGATGGGTACATAGACTTGTACTGTGAGGCCAAGTTTTTATACCTACAAAAGACAAAGACCAAGGCATGAAAAATTTAAAATGACACCAAAATGGAACATTTCAAGTTTTAACCTGTCTTTTCATTTTGTTGTGGCTTTGTTAGTTCACATGACAAATTATGCATTTAAATTAAACTGGAAGAGCAATGTATATTACACAGAATTTGCACACTTATCTACATTAAAGTAAGACAAAGCTATGAATCAGGAGATGCATTTAAATTTCTATATTTTGATTTTTATATTTTTATATGCTTTAATTGATGTGAACTGATGTGCTTGAGTTGATCAAGAACTTCTTAAGGCAACGAATGAAGGGTAAGGTGGGGGACAAGGTAAAGTCTTGTGGCTGGTGACCGCTGGTCTAAGATTTAATGGTAGGTTTTGCTTGACATTTCAAGAATGGGTTAAGACAAATTCAGACAATAATAGAGCGTAACTTATCGCACAATGGTTGCTAAAGACACTCTACAGTTATAAACCAGTTTGTAGAGTGGATCAAGTCTATTACCATTATACAAGGATCTGTGAACAGAGTCAATTAAGAGATGCCGTCACCTCTCTGAGAACTGCTCAAAGTCAGACAGAAGGTCACATATTCTGAGGCCACTTCTGGCAGCCTTTGCAGAGTAGACAGGCCCGATACCTTTTTTCGTTGTTCCTAAACTGGTAAAACAGAATGAGACAGGTTTAAGACTCTCACATGCTTTAAAACGCAAAAAAATGCTTTAAATAAATAAATAAATATAAATAAATAAAAACAATCTTGTAGCTAATTCACCCTGCACAGTGTTGGTCCGTAAAACTGTGAGGAGAAACAAATGATTTTGCATTTTTGGCAGAAAGATTGCTTACTTCTTGCCAGCTTGCTGCTGCCTCTCCTGTTCTTGCACTCCATCCACAGCTTGATGGAAATCAAACACTGTGGACAGACAGCGTGTAGATGACTACTACTACTGCTACTATTATTATTACTACTAGATTATGAGAGTTAGAAACCTGAGCTAATTGTTTGTTCCATTGCGCTATTAATTACCATTAACTTGCCTTAAGAATGTACAACTGTGTAAATGGATGCAAAATGGATGAAAAATGCACATCATAGAACTTACTACATTAAGGACATCTGAAATGCAGACACATAAAATCTGCTTTTGGTTATATGTACTCAGTGTTAATAAGCTCATTTTACACGTTTGGGCATTGAGGGAAAGCAGAAGAGAACTTTTAGGGCAAACTGTACTACATTTGTTCAATAAACAAAAAAAAAACCCAAAAAAACCCCGAAATGGTTCTAATAATGACGGATCCAGAGAAACAGAAGCTGCACATACCAATATGGGCGCGGTCAGAAATGATGAGACGTTTCTCCCAGCCCTCCAGACCTGGAATCAAATATGTTAAGATTTCAGTTAGTGGTCTCAGAAACGAGTAGAGACATGTCTACGACTAACATGTTTGCGTTTCGTGAATACTTAAACACACCTTTACCCTTACGCAAATTTTTCTCAGCTTCCTCGAAGAGGCCAGGGAGGTGAATCACTACGCCATTACCTGTGGGAAGAAACAAGGGATGCATTACTCCAGATGATGAGTATATTATAGTGGTAGGTAGGACCACAAGTAGGACAACGAACACTCTAGTAATGCAATAGACTGTTGTACAGGAGACATAATAATGCAAAAAATCCTTCAGGAGGAGATGTTTATATCTGTACTGTCACATGCACAAATTAGGAGTGCTGTCTGAAAAAAGCACACTTTTCATGAATTAGCATGATGAAATATGTTGCTATTTAAAAGTTAAATGGTTCGTAGTGCTTCACGTCATTACTGCCTCTCAGACACAGAAGTTGCTGACGCATTACTCAGAGAGCCATTAGCAAAATAGGGTCAATGCAGATACATCTGGAACTGCACCATGCTGCATGAAGCAGTCCAGGGTATGGCTCATGTCTAAGAGAATAAAACTACTTACAATGCAAATCTACTTCTACAGTTAAAAAAAGAAGCTGGGATACTCACCAATAAAGGCTGTGACATTAGGGTTGATGATGCCACTAGGTAAAAGGTGAAAGTCATACTCTACAGAGTCCACCACAACTGTGTGTCCTGCATTGTTGCCTCCCTACAGAGACACAATTCATTACCAATTATTAAAAGGAAGTAGTTAATGCAAGAGTCTTTATGTGGGCAACCTTTGAGTAATTACAGTGAATCAATGAAAGAACTGTACTTCCTGCTGCTTTAACAAGGCCATTTGTCTGAATGTCGTTCAGCAGTTTTAAAGAAAAGCACAGGCCATATTTGAAGTCTCTCTAAATAAATCTCTAATCCCCCCCCATTAAACATCTCATCTGTACAGTGGCCAATACTGTAGCATTTTCATGCAATTGTACATTAAATACTTCCACTAGTGTGAAGACATTCTCACATGCTCTGGAGCAGATGTACTCAGAAAGCCCTGATTGCAGCTGAGGTAGCGCACATTTTTGACTCAAAACAATTTTACCATTTGTTCTTGAGAGATCATCCTAATGACAATCTTTTAACATCTACTTTTAGAATCTTGATGCTAGATGATTTTGTTTCTCTTCCTCTTTGGATTATAATGTATTTGTTGACAGTAAGTACAGACAGGTCCATAAGTACACTACTCAAAAAGCCCGAAAAGAACTAAGGGAATACGTAATCCTTACAGTCGAACACCAAATCAGTCAAACTTTGTCCAGTAAGGAAGCAAAAGTGACTAAGTCAACTTCACCTGATTTGGTGCAAATGAAATTGACAACAGGTGCACTGGAGAGGCAACAACAACAAGACAACCCTCAAAAAGGGTATGATTTTGCAGGTATTGGCCACAGACAATTGCGCTCTCTTGATTCTTCCTGACTGATTCTTCGATAGTTTTGCATTTTGCATATCCGGTCATAAATGATAGCATGTGATGGTACTTGCAGCCCATTTCAGGTTACACAGATACTCCAGCTCCTCCAGGATGGCACATTCATACATGCTGTCGCAAGAAGGTTTGCTGGGTCTCTAAGCACAGTCTCAAGAGCATGGAAGAGATACCATGACACGGGTCATTATGCACAGAGAGCTTGACAGGGCCCTAGAAGAGCAACAACCCATCAGCAGGAGTGGTATCTGCTCCTATGGTCAAGAAAGAACAGGAGAAGTACTGCCAGAACCCTACAAAATAACCTCGTGCTGCTACTGGTGTTCATGGTTCTGACCAAACTGTCAGACTCCATAACAGCGAGTGGCAAGAAGGCCTTTCTTCCTCTAGTGCAGTGGCTCTTAAACTTTTTTGGGCACGACCCAAATTCAGGTCCGTGGGTATGTTGCGACCCAACACTCTCCCCCGCCCCGCAACATTTGAATGCAGTCACACACACCCCTCCTTGATGTGCAGTCTTATTTTTATGATGCAAGAAGTGTGCCGTGGCTCGAAAAAGGTTGGAAAACACTGAGCTATAGGTTACAAAGTTCAGCTTCCGGAGTAATTCGGTCCCTGGTTGCTTTTGTTGCTCAGTCGGCTAAAATTTTTATTTGGCCATGCCCTCGCGACCCATTCTTGGGTCACGACCCATACTTTAAGAGCCACTGCTCTAGTGGGACCTGTGTGCATATCCCAGCACCATGCAGTGCAATTGGCATTCGCCAGAGAACACCCGAATTGGCAGGTCAGCCACTGGTGTTCTGTTCTCTTCACAGATAAGAGCAGTTTCACACTGAGCACATGTGACGGATGTAAAAGAGTCCGGACATGCCATGATGAACGCTATGCAACATCCTGCAACATCATCCAGATTGACCAGTTTGGTGGTGGGTCAGTGATGGTCTGGGGAGGCATGTCCTTAGAAGGTTGGATAGACCTCCATGTGCTAGCCAATGGTACCCTGATTGCTGTTAGGTACTGGGATGAAATTCTCAGAGCCATCGTCAGCCCTTACACTGGTGCAGTGGGCCCTGGGTTCCTCCTGGTGCAGGACAATGCTTGGTCAGAGTCTGCAGACGGTTCCTGGAGGACAAATACATTGACGACATTGACTGGCCCTCACGTTCCCCAGACCCAAAACCAACTGAGAATCTCTGGGACATTATGTATCAGGGCATATGACATCACCAAGTAGCACCACAGATTGTCAAGGAGCTCAGTGATACCTTGATCCAGATCTGGGAGTGGACTCCCAGGACACATCCACCATCTCATCAGGAGCATGCCTCGATGTTAGTAGTGCATACAGACAACTGGGGGCCATATACACTACTGAGTCATATTTTGAGTTGCCGTGATGAAATTCATGCACATTGGATCAGGTTGTAAAAAAAATTTTAACTTTGATTTTCACTGTGGTTTTGAATACAGCCTTTATTGGGTTGGTGATTTTGGTTTCCATTGAACATGATTACATAATTTTGTTCTCAACAAATTACAGAATGTATATTAGTAAAGATTTTCAACTGGCATGTTTTATTCATCGAGCTCCAACATGTGATTTAAGTGTTTCCTTGACAATTTTTGCAATTTTGTCTCTGTACACCACTACAGTGGATTTGAAATGAAGCAATCAAAATGTGATCAATGTGTAGACTTCCAGCTTTAATTAGACTTAGAGGTTTAATAAAAAGATCACATTAACCATTTATGAATTACAACCACATTTTTTTTTTTTTTTTACATATTCCCTTCATTTTCACAATCCCAAAAGGAATTGGACAGTTGACTGATAAGTGGTTTCATGGCAATAAGTGACCAGTTTCCTCAAAATTTCATGACAGATTAAGGTCTGGAGAAGATTTCAAGCATTGAATTTACATTTGGCATCTGTTCATGGGAACTTTCAATATGCAGTCCAATGAGGTGTCGATGCAAGTGAAGGCCATCATTAGGCTGAAAAACAAAACAGACCTATAAAAGAGGTATCAGAAACTTTCATAGTGGCTAAATCAACAATTTGGTACATTCTTAAAAAGAAAGAATGTACTGGTGAGCTCAGCAAAATCAAAATGCCTGAACAACCACAAAAGACACCTCAAGTGGATCACTGTATATTGTTTCCTTGGTGAAGAAAAACCCCTCTCCAAATTATGCCATGTCAGAACACTCAAGGAGGTAGGCCCATCATTGTCTACAATCAAGACCTTCATGAATGTAAATGCATCTTCATGAATGGAAATACAGAGGGTTTATCTCAAGATGCAAACCACTGGTAACACTTGAACAGAAAGGCCAGGGTAACCTTTGCCAGAAAGCCTGCCAGTTCTCAAAGAAGATTTTCTGGACAGATGAAACCATGACTAACTTGTATCAGAATGATGGCAAGAGAAGAGTACAGATAAAGAAAGGAAGGGCCCATGATCCAAAACATATCACATCATTTGTCAAACATGGTGGACATGGGAATGTGTGGCTGCCAGTGGAACTGGCTTATTGGTGTTTAATGATAATTTGACTACAGAATGCTTATATTTAGTCAAATTTTGCCAGACTGATAGGTCAGCTCCTCACAATGCAGATCGACAATGACCGCAAAGATACTACAAGAGCAACCGAAGAGCTTCTTGAAGCAAAGAAATGAAATGTTCTAATGAGTCAGTCAATCCAACTGAGCATGCTTTACATTTTCCAAAGACAAAACTGAAGGCAGAACGACCCACAAACAAGCAGCAACTCAATGCAGAGCCAGTAAAGGCCTGGCAAGGAATCTCACTAAGAAGGAAACTCAGCAATTGGTCATGGCCGTGGGTTCAAGACTTCAAGCAGTCACTGGCTGCAAAGGATTTGTGTCCAAGTACTTAAAATGTGCTGATATCTAAGCTTATAATTATGTTAGCTTGTCCAGTTACTTTTGAACCTGTGAAAATGGAGGATTGCGTGAAATACACTTAATGCAAAATTTCTGGTAAACCCCTTAAATTAAAACTGCAAGTCTATACAGCAATCATGGCTTAATGGCTTCACTTCAAATTTATTGTGGTGGTGTACAGAATATGTAAATAGTTTACTATCCAGATACTTATGGATGTGATTGTACTGTACAAGGACATCAAACTTCATGTAACATCAAACTAAAACCTTCCTTAATATAATGACAATATTTTACACAATACAATAAAGGGAACAGGAGAGGAAATGATATGTTAACACTTTGGGTGATGAGTATTCCATGTTTTGTGTTGACCTTGGCACAGTGATTGTGCCTCCGCTGCCTGGTGACATTGCAGGCATGCGGTCTATGGGTGATATGGTGGCAGTGGCTATCAACATGATGGAAAATCATTCTGAGCACAGCTGCAACTACAATCCTGATGAGGCATGGTTATCACAAGTTTGTGCACAACCTTAAGATCTATTTTAGATCAAATCAAGAGTTTCGCCAGAACACATGCTTCAATAGAAAAGATTAGGCATGAACAAAATCTGATCTTTTGTACCAAGCAGTAAACATGGTCAATATCACAAATTTGCTTACATTTAAAAGAGAGCTAGAAATAGTACAGAATCTTTTTGTTTACAATATATCAAAATTCAAAAACTTTGTTTATCTCCGATTTTTAAATAATAATATAAAAAAAATTCAATGTGGTGTCAGACTTTTAAGCTCCACTTTAAACACGTCAATATTACCCTTATGTGGCATCCAGGATTCTTATATTTATGGGTTTACTAAGGGGTGAAATAAACCCTCCTTTATTAGTATAAATGTCTATCCTAGAAAGAACAGTAGGTTTCCCAGAACAAATTGTATATAAAGACCTCATAAAGCAGACAGAGCAGCTACAGTAGCTACCACACACTATATGGACAAGTTAATATGCTGGTTAATAAAATGGTAAACTAACTAAAACTTAAACTCATAACGGCACTACCAATAGTACTATTAGAGTACATTAAAAAAAATATTTGTTATATTTTTCCCTTCTTTGCATTTTATCCTGCTTCTTTGGTTAGGTTGATGATTTGCTGTGCTTTCCCACCCACTGCCACTATTGAAATGAACTTCCTCCTCATACTATGTATATATAAACAGTATGTACCTCAAACTGGAATAAGCATAGATTGTTTACATGCACGTAAATAACCTTCATGTAAAAAAAGTCACCATGCACTGATATATCAAGTGTCCTTGTGCGTCAGGGCTTCGGTCCTGACTTCTCAGAATGTCTGGGGCCGTCTCACTGAGCACATGCAATAAATCAGACTACGTTACTTATGTTCTTTCTTCCCGTAATGAGTAGAAGAGCCAAGCTATTCCTGGTCAACTCTCGTGAGACGCCTCTTCTTTTCAGTTGTAATTACTATATATCCATACCCATAGCAGTCACAAGAGTTATACGGTACATTTAGTGTTAACAATGCAGTGCAGGGTTACGGTATTCCACGAGACCGGTCTCAACACGTTGAGCAGACTAAATTATGGCCCTGCTCTTTCAGTCCTACCGAAGTTCAGTTATGATTTGAGTTCGACTCCATAACTACAGGAGTCTTTCACTATAATTTCCCCTGTCTTAGAGGGAACACTATCACATTTCTCATCAACTACAGAATACCATATCGCATAAGATGATGCTTGTGAGGAAATTTAAAAAAAATAAAAAGGTGAAAATGTACCGGTGATAAGGTAAAGAACATTCTGAAATCTTGTCAGTTTCAGCTGGTGCCCCGATCACCTGATCATTTTATGACAAGGACAGACCCAGTGACCCTAGGTTCACGCTAGCAATGAACAAAGTGACAGATAATATTTTCTATGTATGTACATGACACAAGCAGCTATTTCAATTAGGGTGTCAAGCAATAAAGCAACAGCGCAGCAAGCCAGCTTAGATTTTCAAATTAGTTATGACATGGTAATACGTGTACTCCATTACTATACTTAAGTATATACATAATACTTTTACCATATTTATACTTTATTTGGGTGTTATTTAAAATGAAAACGTAACTACATTTCCAAGTACTTTTTTTTATTTAGACCTCAAAGTATGCATTACATATCACAACTGTAGCTGTAAACTACAACTACAAATGGGCTCAGTTTAGCATCCAGTCAAGTTCATCACTACTAAAAAAAAACCCCTTTTAATTCTAACAGAATGTATTTAGTGCTGTAGCTAACCATGTGAGACAGATATGGCCCTGGACTGCACTGTGGAACATGAGGATGAACATGCCTGACCCTACCCCATTAAAATCTTTCAGCATGCTGGAGTAAGCAAAGACTTACTTATTAAATGAGGCTTCTGCTTTACTGTCCTAAAAGTCATGAGCACCATATAATTAGAAAAAGCATGTTAAGGTAAGTTTCGCTAACATTTAACCAAGTTTTCTTGGCTAACACAAGATTAGATTAGCATAGATTCCAGTAGCGAATGTAAATTAACTAGACAGATATTCGGCTATTTACGATACTCTAATTCCTCAACAAACTACAGAGCTTGATATTTGTATGACCAGCAGACGTGCAGAAATTGAATGATTTAATATGAAGTGGCATAGCTACCTTAAAACAAAAATTGACAGCTTTAGATACATTTTTCCTTGCACATGAAATCAACTTAACTGTACGTAGCTGGTACAGTTTACTTGCTTTACTAACATGGTACTTTGTACTGTGCTTTATGACGACACACACACACACACACATGCACGCACGCCTATTATTTCATATTATCCTCCATCTTTAATTTAGTTGTGTCACAAAACACACGGTTTATGGCAATGTTTTGTTATTTAGACGGCTTATTTGGGACATGGCCACTGCTGTTTTACAGGTATTGCAGGTAAACGTTTTTTTTTTTAAGAAATAAATTTTATCATTAAGACCAAGATTCTTGAGTCAAATAAAAACTCGTATTACAATTCCTGATCAAAATATTTAGTTTTGGTAACTAGATTTTTTTTTTTTTAAGCTGGACGCCTAATGTTAAAAGATCTTACCACAATCAACAACCTTATACCAAGGTTTATATGTATTATTTAATTCTTTTCTGATGAGTTTGATCATCTAATAATGCTATGTTCCATTTTTTTTTAAGAAAACAGGTTTAATTCTTTATTTTTTCTTTAAATTTACAGAAAATGTGCTACATTGCTATATGTATCATTATCTGGATTTGAAATGACCTATAATCGCGATATGAGATTTTGTATGAAGCTAGTACAAAGCTTTATTCATAACATAAATCAAACAACCAATTTTCACACTGTATTTCTACCTATCTGGAGGCTATACATTTTGCTTACTAACATTTCTCATCATAAAAAATAGGTACCAGCGGCAGACAAGAGACAAACTACAAGTGACACCAGCAACTTTTTGCCTTCTCAGGTAACCCCAGGGGTTTAATCAGTCCAAAGTTTAATCAAACTGTTTTATTAAAACCTTTTAAAAATAGGTATATAATTCTAAGAATCACACCAACTACACAGAACAAGAACAGGAACCGACGAAAACGAGGTCACATGGACGTTGCTACAAGAATGTAAATAAATAAATAAATAAATAAATTTAAAAAACCTAACAAAATGCTGATCAATAACTGGATTTTATTGTTGATTTAATTGCAGGTCAATAAGAGACTTCTAAAAAATTACATACCAGAAGCACTTAAAGCAGCCTTATTCAGGATTTCCAGCAATTAGCTTTGACACTGTTACATATGTACTTTATCTTTACAGCGCACATGACCGTCACTGGATTGCGGCGCCAGGCAGTGTTGGCTGACATCCATATTCCAAACCTGACAGGCTAAAAGTAGCTAGCTGTGAATGATGAGCATGGTTCCTAGAGGAGAGAAGGCCTATGCTGTAGTGGGATAAGTATCAGGCTTGCCAGCTTATCACCCAAAGTGACAGAGCCACACTACTCAGATCACTGCAATAACCTGTCACAAGCCAGTGGCACAGCATGTAGCCATAAAAACTGATTTTCACCTACAGTGTGTTTTACGATTAGAGCTGATGTGATGAGAATAATAATTTATCAGTTTCCAATAACAGTAGAATACAAGATGATATTTCAGACGTAACTGGGATCATTCTTTACAGGCTAGTGACATGAAGTCTGTTATTGCCAGGGTATTTCATCTGAATTATTATTCCTCGCAGCTTGCATTTGACTTTAGCATGGAGTAACTGCACAGTTACGTCCATTCACTATGTTCACAATATTTAACAGTTTTTCTAGTTCAAAAGGAAACATTCAGTTTTGGTGTTTGCCGCGAAAGAACACCGAATGATGTTCAGTGTTCAGCATTCACTGACAAATTGATAACAGGCAAGATGTCAGGACTTTGACACAAATTAGAAAAAAAAATTAGATATTTAAGCTTGATTTTCTTTCACCCATAGCCTGCCCCCTGGTTAAGAGGTGTGCGTAGCTCAATATTTCTTGGTGTAATGCACGAGTGCCTATTTGCAAGTGTTTCTACCTGGACCTGCCTAACCACATTATATGCCATTATGAACAGCCTATAATATTGAAGTTCAGGAGGGGGATCAAGATAATTTGCAAAACTATTTACAAATTAAAGGTTGTGGTGACATAAGTATTCACCGCTGTTGCCATGAAAGATAGGTCCAAGACAGATCTGGTGCAAGCAGACCATCAGAAGGGACACAATTTATTGCATGGAAAAAGATGTGTATATCCTAAACTTTAAAAAAAAAATGTTGAACATCGTTATAGGCATTATTTAAAAATGGAAAGAATATGGCACCATCACGACTCTGCCGAGATAACTTTGAGGACATTAGTCAATTAAGAGTCCAAGGGTAAGTCTATCTGTCCATTTCAGTTCCACAATATAAAAAGTGGAAAGGTTTAAGGAGCGATACTTCTACTAATAACGCTCTAATATCACATTAATGAACTATTATTGACATTCTTAAAGACTGTTAACAAGTTTCAACCAATGTTTAATAATGTTAAACAGTATCATAATGACAGTAGTTAATATAGGACAATATTAGAATGGCCATGTAAATACGTAACTTATTCAATTCAATATTTGTATAGCGCTTTTAACAACAGAACATTGTCGCAAAGCAGCTTTACAATACATAATGTCCAATTAAAGACTTATTAATCAATAAAAACATATCCATAAGTGCAGATAGGTAGGTAGGTAGGTAGGTAGGTAGGTAGATAGATAGATACCTATCTCCGATGAGCAAGCCTGTGGCGACGGTGGCAAGGGAAAACTCCCTCAAACGACAAGAGGAAGAAACCTTGAGAGGAACCAGACTCAAAAGCAAACCCATCCTCACCTGGGTGACAGCTAGTGCCATTATAACAACCCACATCTACATCCATATGTTATGTGGTCAGTTTAGTTGTAGAACAGCAGTTCACTGTGGTGAACTGTGTGGTTAACTTATATTGCCTAAGCCTTGGCATTATATGGAAGAGTGGTTAGTGGTGATAAAGTACATGTGCCATATATCCAAATTTATTACAGAACAGCAAAATTACAAGTATAATCACTTGTCTTTGCTTCGTTTCATATCTGTTTTGGTCCAGCCAAGAGGCGCAATGTAGAGTCAGCCATGTTCAGCTGCAGTCTGTAAAGCTTAGGACAACATGGTCAGAAATAAGAGAGAGATTATTGCCACATACACACTGTTTGATATTTAAGTCAGTCCAGTCCCCAACTAAAGGCAGCTCCAAATTAGAGTTTTAGCCAAACCCTGAGGCTGTGAATTCGGTAACTTGACACCCATGTATTAAAATTCTGTTGAGAAAACTAAATAGATCATCTGCCTGTGTACATCAGTATACTAGGAATATGTTAAATATATACTCCCTGGTATGTTGTGAATCTTGTGAGATGGAAAGTAGAATGTGCAACACCCTCAGGGCAACAGGTGGCCTTTCATCATTTTGGTACAAGTTAAAGGAGGAAACGCAATACTGTTAAAGCAGCACTGCCTGGCACTCAACATGCATCCGTTGCAAACGGCTGTTCAAATGAAGGATGACAAGCAGGAAACAAGTCTATCTGAATCCAGGACTAGTTATAATCGGCTATAGGGAGAAAAGATTAGAAATACAAGATTTTGGGGAAAGAAACTTTTTAAAAGCAAATCATTTGATACTGACTTATTCTTTCACCACTAGAACATGTACAAAATGTGTACATGTTCAAAAAGTATTAGGAATCTCAGAATTCCCCTGTCAGGTTGTCTGGGGTAAGACTGCATCACACGAACTAACGTGTAAATTGTATTCGTCCGATTAGGATTCAGATACTCTTGCTATTGCAATATACTAACACACATTTCTAAATATCAGTTTAGAAACTGATGTGCCCCCTGACAGCATCTACTTTATCCAAACTACTCATTCAGTTAGCATGACAATACTACTCATGGTTCAAATTGTAAATCCATTTTTTTATTGCTCTGACACAAAATATATTCCCCCAAACACAACACTTTTGTAGTGCAGTGTAGTGTGTTTCATCAAAACTATGGCGCTTTGAGGCCTGATCCATTTTCGCATTTTGTTTAAAACTGATTAGATTCAAGTTTAATACCAATGGAATAGGGCTTTGGATGACAAATTGAGACAAAGAGACAAAGTGAATGTTCTGGGTCAAAGCGGTCTCGACAGCAGCATGTGTGCAGGAATGTCATGCCACAAATCCCAAATCGGCACATACGATACAGTGTCGAATTACATTTCCAGGTGACCTCTGTAGAATGAAACTGGTAAGAAGGCATGCAGATCATTTGCCCAGGACAAGATATTCAGTGCGCTGAGGGCCTGTGTATACAGATCCTATGAAATTCAGTGTTGACAGCGCTCAATTTCCCCAGGGCAAAAGACGCCCTCAGTGTACAGCTTCTTTCCACTGCGTTCTGGGCACTTTCGGTTAAAAATAGTTCACCTTATGGAACACTCCCAAGCTCGTCGATGCCGCTTCACTCTCACTGGCCAATCAAAATTAAGAAGGGACGGGACTTAGGATAGCAGCCGTGTCAACAATGATGGAGGAGAAATCGATCCTTTCTCTCGCTGACAACCCAGTCATATACAATCGAACATTGAAGGGATGCCATGATCAATATTTAAAATCAGCATGATCCGCCCCATATCAATTTAGCTAACCCTTTGAGAATAACCGTGCAACAATAAGCACTTCAGAAAAACACTATGAAAATGAGATCATGGGCACGGTCAGCTGTCAGTGCAAAAAAAAAATGCATCTGGTGGACACACCCTTAGGCAGTAACACTGATCAGTCCATTAAAAATGTGGTTTTGGTCATTGTCCACTGACTGACTAAATGTCTTTGTGAGAACAGAAGTAGGGCAGGGGTTTAGTTTCTTTCGAAACACGTTCGTGGTATTTAGATAGTGGTAGGGCATTGTGGTTATGAATTGAGCTGTGCTGCCGAGGGATTCTCACAGATATCCTAAAGGTTTACTCTTTCCAAAAAAGTTTGTATCCATGTCACGCCCTTTCTTCAGCAAACTCTCGCCATACTGTAAATTTGGACCTGAGAACTGCTGCTGTAACCAGACTCAGTACTGTTTGACTTTACAGTACACAGCTGTCGAGGAGGAATGATTTATAAATCGCCCTGTGCAGGGTTAAAGGGAAGAGGATGGGAGTTTGTTTTTTCATTCTTCATGTTGTCTCAGAGTGTTTTCTTGCCATTGTCATCTCTGGCTTGCTCATCAGGGTTATAATTATAACTCTACATACAGATACAGACAATGTCTGTTTATTAAAAGCCCTATGTAAATAAAACAGAAATGAACTGAAGTGTGGTGTGTTTATACAAAGAGAGGTATGAAGATGTTCTGATGTGAATTTGGTCGTGAATAAGGTTTCTTAGCAATTGCTAAAAAAAGAAAGAAAGAAAAAAAAAACCCTGAGAGAGTACAAACTGTTAAAAAGTAAGCACTCCATATCCTGCCAGCAGTGCGCTACAATGAGTATAACTGAAATCATTTCTTATTATATTACTGCATAACTTGAGATGTAAACAAAGTTAATCTAAATGTTTTGATGGAACAAGCTACCCCTTAGAGAAACTTTCCAAGTCAGAATAGCATTGAAATGTACCAAACATCCAAAACATTTAAAGTTTCCAGAAGCTACAGTAACTTGGAGATAGTTGCTTAATAGTACCAATACATTGTCTGATGTTTTGAGACTGGTTTAGAATCATTTAACAAAAAAAAAGGTTGTAGTCTACAATACAGTCGTTTTACACAAGTTACTTCTGGTCCACTAATCTGATTGGTCAAGCGGCATGCCAACAGCATACTTCCTATAACCAGAAAGGGACATTTTAGTATGTGCATCACTCAATGCATTTGTGTTCACCACATACAATTCCACTTCCTAGTTTGAAACGGCTACTACAGTAGCGTAAGCAACCTCATCAGTGGACATGTCAAATGGCACTTTTCAGGAATATAACGTCTGACTTGAAATATGAAAGCTCATCGGATGAAGATGAAAAGGAATAAAGCAACCCCAGTTTTACCAGAAGCACCTTTATCAGGCATGTACAAATTAACAGGAGCTAGCTTGCCAGCTAGCCGACGTGCTATACAGTAAGTGTGGCTTCAGGATTTATTTCTACCAGCGGAGCCTATTTGGAGAACTCACCTGATATTCATTTCTTCTTTATAGTACTGTTATACAAAGTAATATCACATTTGCAGTCATGTGGTTATATAGAATATCTTGTGCCTGAGGTTACATACAGTGGTGCTTGAAAGTTTGTGAACCCTTTAGAATTGTCTACATTTCTGCTTAAATATGACCTGAAACATCA
>JAQLOM010000037.1:17520162-17545678 GCA_030068315.1 Chrysichthys thysi | reverse complement strand
CATGACAGTTTTATGCATTTTTACTTTATATTTTGTATTATATTTTGTCATTTTTATATAAATATTTGTGGGTTGTGGAACAAATTATGAGTTTCCATTATTTCTTATGGGGAAAGCTGCTTTGATATACGAGTGATTTGGATTACAAGCACGTCTCCGGAACAAATTATGCTCGCAGTCCAAGGTTCCACTGTACATGAAAGTCTGCTATGGGCACCTGACAGCCATCGTACGCTCTAATACATGGTTAGAAAAGGAGGGACAAGGAAGAGGCATTCAGGTGATTGTATCTTACATAGTGGACCTTTAACTACAGGGCCCCATTGGTGACATCCTGTTTTAATTCAAATAGATAAATAAATAAAGCTTTTGTGCTCCCATGACTTATTAATTTGTGGCAATGGGATCCTAATGCTAATACTAATAATTTGGTATGGAATGAGATACTGAAGTCGTTGCCACGACAGATATGAAATGGAGAGTGGATTGCTTTCTTTCTTTATGTTTCTGTTGGAGTCTATTTTGCTGATATACTAGAGCCACTATGTTTAGGGAACTGAGCTATGGCCACAAGTAATGATCTCGTTCCCCATGACTTTCTTGGCCATGCAGTAGTCCTGTTTCCACTCGTAAATAAGTTGTGAGCAGAAATTATTATTACAGTAGTCCCTCATCTGTCACAGGGGTTACATTCCAAAGCTTTCTGCGAAAGACAAAAATCTGCGATACACGGATGCCGCCCTTAATGCTTTAAAAAAAAAAAATAGTTTAAGCCCTAAATGATCCTCCCACACTCTTTAAACTCATTCTAGATACAACTAAACACATAAAGAAAACATTTGCAAGCATATAGCGAGGTGAATTTTGTGTAGTTTTGGAGTCTTGGCCCACAGGACACGATGGTGCTTCTGGAGCTGCTCAAATATGGCTTCCTTTTAGCATGATGGAGCTTTAGTTGGCATCGGCAGATGGCCCAGCGGATTGTGTTTACCGACAGTGGTTTCTGGAAGTATTCCTGGCCCATTTAGTAATGTCATTGACACAATCATGCTGATGAGTGATGCAGTGCTCTCTGAGGGCCCGAAGACCACGGGCATCCAATAAAGGTCTTCGGCCTTGTTCCTTACACACAGAGATATCTCCAGTTTCACTGAATATTTTGATGATGTTTTGCACTATAGATGACGAGATTGGCAAAGTCTTTGCAATTTGATGTTGAGGAACATTGTTTATAAAGAATTCTACAATCTTTTTATGCACTCTTTCACAGATTGGAGAGCCTCTGCCCATCTTTACTTAAACACATCACTTTTATAGCTAATCATGTTACACACCTGATATCAATTAACTTAATTAGTTGCTCGATGTTCTCCCAGCTGAATGAATCTTTTAAAACTTTCTTGCATTTTCAGCCATTTTTCACCCCTGTGCCAACTTTTTTGGGACCTGTAGCAGGCAAATTTGAAATGCGCTCATTTAGTGGATAAAGGTGTACAGTTTCCCAGTTTGAACATTTGTTATGTTATCTATGTCCTGTTGTGAATAAAATATTGGCTCATGTGATTTGAAAATCTTTTAGTTTTCATTTTATTCAACTTTAAAGAATGTCCCAACTTTTCTGGAATTCGGGTTGTATATACAGTGTGAGTGTGTGTGTGTGTGTATGTGTATATATATATATATATATATATATATGTGTGTAATGACCCACCCAAGAGATCTTCCTGGCCCACCCTGTGACTAGGAGCTGGAAGTCCCTGTTAAGAAGGGACATCACCTGTGGGGTTCAGTGTTTTAACTAGATTACTAACTGAGTGATCTTTACATTCATGTCACTATTGTAAACAAAAACACAGTAAACACACACACAGGTGATGGCAGTGTGTTTCCAGTCACAGAGCCAGGCTGAGGCTGGGTTATGTAGCTCTTGTGTCAGTGATGATCCGCCCCCACTGTTTCAGCGGCAGAGCTCTGATGCTGTACTCGCTGCTCAAACCGGGTGCTAAGATGTTATCTTCTTTTGCCTTATACTAGGTTTCCGTTCGCGCCAACACTCACTTCCTCGTTGGATGCCTGAAGTTTCACGAATATCCTTTCTTTTTTTCTGAGTTTCTGCTTTCCCGGCGCGGATGAAGCTAACAGGCTAGCCGCAGTAGGTGATGATATCGTTGGCGTTGCGCTTAGCTCACTAGCTTCATCTTTTTATCCGTGGCTAATGGTAAGCTCGAGCAGCGCGGTGTAACATTAACCGGCTTAGAGCGCCTTCCCAACACTTGTGCTTCGTACTCGTCAAGGGGACAAACGAGTTCAAGACAACAGGCAGCTGTGGCGGAAGACTTTTAACACGAAGAGAAATAAACGAGAGCTGAAACAGCAGCAGCTAGCCGGCTAGCTGCGTTTGCTGAGCGGAGGAGACGGCTTCTTAGGAGAAAGGAAAGCCTGTAATGGCCAACGAGCCGGTTATTCTGAACGTGTATGACATGGTGAGTGAGTGAACTAGTTTCAGTTTGTATTTCTTTTGCTTTTGACGTCTCGGCTAGCTAACAGCAACACCAGTTAAGGAGAAGGCAGTGAAGTTAGTTTGAGTACTGCGTGTGTGAAGAAGCCGAGTTATCTGCAGTAGCTGCTTATCTCACCTTATCTGCTGTGATGTGCATGTGTGTTAGTGTACAACTCCTTTATCCATCCGTCCAGCCTGTCTGTCTGTCTGCCTGTCTAACTAACTAACTAACTAACACACACAACATGTACTGAACTCTCAGAAATGACTGAACGGTTTGTAGTTATGAATAACAAAATAGCTGTATTGGTGCTTGTGTTTTTGAACTTTTACAGTCGTGTAATAGGTTCATGTTCAACATGTTGTTGTATGTGGAACGACCTGAGCTTCTTCAAACTGATGATGTGTAAATGAACCACACCATAACCCATAATTCAACACGTTCTCTGTGTCTGTTCCACCCCTGGGTCTGAGCTTCATGTTTTGGCCAAAGCACCCAAAGACTATCAATGTTGGTATTTTCTGCTCTGTTACTGAGCAAACTTCAAGACCTGAGTACTAAGGTGTGTGTGAGAAACTTGTCAGTGGTCTGTACTACTCAAGAGTGCTTTACTTGATAAGGAATGTCTCTTTATCTGTCTCTAACTGTCTGCTAATGAAATATTGCTTCATGTCCTCTTTGCCAGTCATGGTGATATTGATGTTACAGAGGACAAAGAAAACGGCAACCATGCAACCGTCGGGGCTCGTGTGGGGTATAAACATAGCTCAGGGATCTTCAAGTGAAAGGTTCAGTTACAAACAATTCCTTGCTTACAAAGGACCAGATTCGGAACTGGTATCACAGACTAGAGGTAGTCAGCAGTTTCCTTTTAATGATTAAACATTAATGAATTTCAAGTGAGTGATATGGTTTTTTTTTTGGTACTGCTGCTTCACATCACTGTGTTCGACTGAAAAGTGCCCTGTTCTCTGACCGATCTGATCTGTTTTGAATTTGAAGTGGGGACAATTAATGGACGTACTCCTTTGTCCTTTGTGTTTTTGTTGTTACTTTTTCTTGAAACACAAACCTGTGGAAACTCTTTCTTTTCTCACGTAATGTCTTTCGCCCTGTAACTAGTCTCTGGAGAGATGAGCTACCTTCAGGGAAAAAAATTTACATAAATGCATATGATCAGCTACCACAGATGATCTGCTACAGAGCTAGAGTTCGCCAAGCTATAGCCTGGTTTTCCATAGGTTTACTGACTCAGTTCAGAGCAGGAACAATTTGCGGGGTCTGCGTTCGGACAACAGTCGGCCAATTGACAACCAGTGATGTAAACCAAAAGACTAGATTTCCAGCTTTGGTTCATAACCACGTAAAATGAAAAAAGGGAAGGAAATATTAAATAAAATATGGATTAATGTTTAATCTGAGATTTGTATTGAACCATAGTTTTATGTTTGAATTGCTTTTTCTAATCCAAAAAAACTGTATTAAGAATATTCCAAAATCACCATTCCCACTATTGTGCCAGTAAATATAGCAATTATGAACGTACTGTTGGCTGTAATTCAAATCTCCGTTTTATATTCATCCATTATTATTTTTTTATAGTATTGTTTTTTCTTTTTTTTTTTAATACTATTTATTAATGCAGATTCATATGATGGACAGTCCACATGATCTAAGGATTTATTCAAGGAGTAAATGGATTTTAAATTGTAGGTGTTCCGTAAGGAGACGCTTATTTAACGTTTATGGAAGGGGTCTCCAGAGTCAACACTTTGTAAAAGTCTGCACATTTTTCCCTAGAAAGTCTTTTAGACAGCAGGCTTTGCAATTTCCTGTTTAGTAACATGACGAGAGAGAAAAAGAGAGGCTGACGAGGGATTAGCTGTTTATGGTTGTCATAATGCAAGTTGTCGCAGAGGTTCCACGCCATTTAATGTAACTATAAATGATGATGTATGATGTGTTCATGTTTGTCATAAACGCTGTATTTGTTAATGAATTGCTGTGGTATGAGGTGTAAAATGCTTGTGATGCACTCTGATGGGAAATAAGCTGCTTTGGGATATGACACCACCTTGTTATTGTTTGTGTATTATTTCATATAATTGTAACAGAATGTCCGTCTTGATTTATTCCTTAAAACTGAGTACAATGGAACCTCAGTTTGCGAGCATAATTTGTTCTGGAGATGTGCTTGTAATCCAAAGCACTCGTATATCAAAGCAGGTTTCCCCATAAGAAATAATGGAAACTCAGATAATTCGTTCCACAGCCCACAAATATTTATATAAAATGATTAATACAAAATATAAAGTAAAAATACATAAAACAAAACCTGCACGTTAGCTTTAAAAAGAATTGTGGTGGTGTAAGGGAGATGAGAGAGTGTCAAAAACAGGAATATCAAAGGCTACAACAAAAACACGGAAACTAGAGTACAAACAAGAGTCAAAACATTAGCAAGGTAAACACTAGAACATGGCTTTGCAATAGCGCGGGGAAATATAAACTAATGCTTCGCAAACTTAGTGTTCATGAGTCAGTCTATTTACAGACTATATAATTAGTGCTAATGCAGAACACCTGTAGTAACCCACGTGACGTGTGAGCATGGCGTGAGTCCTCCAGCATGCACCGCTATTGGGAGTGCCCGAAACGATTATACAGCACGCGCGCTCTTCGCGGGCAGATCCATGACAGAGAGCAGGAGAGAGGAGGAGGATTGTGTGTTACTTTCACTGCAACTCACAGAATCACTGCAGTCTGTCGGCTCACTGGGATATTTTACTGTTTGTGCGACTTTAACAAGGAAACTATCCAATGATGGCTGCTTTTGTCTCCTTTTGAAGATTTGGCGGAAATGCGACATTGCATTAAACAGATGAGTGACGCACACACTAACAGTATATACTAGCGCAGATGTTGACTATATGAGTGAGCGCACACACACTAACGGTACATACTAGCGCAGATGTTGATTATATGAGTGAGCGCACACACACTAATGGTATATACTAGCGCAAATGTTGACTGAGTGAGCGCACACACACTAACGGTATATACTAGCGCAGATGTTGACTATATGAGTGAGCGCACACACACACTAACGGTACATACTAGCGCAGATGTTGACTATATGAGTGAGCGCACACACACTAACGGTACATACTAGCGCACACACACTAACGGTACATACTAGCGCAGATGTTGACTATATGAGTGAGCTCACACACACTAACGGTACATACTAGCGCAGATGTTGACTATATGAGTGAGCGCACACACACTAACGGTATATACTAGCGCGGAAGCCTCAATCCAGCAGTGAGTGAAAGAGAGAAGTTGTGATGACGTGAGGCTAAGCAGACGAATACTACTCGTATTGCAAAACCTCGCTTGTTAACCAAGTCATTATTTATTACAATTTTTTGTTTGTCTTGCGAAACACTCACAGACCAAGTTCCTCGCAATCCAAGGTTCCACTGTACTTGCTAATTACACTCTGTCTGGAAAAAAAGTCACATTGTTTCTTGTTTTTCAAGAAAGTTAATGTTTCTTGGCTTTTCATAAGCAGGATTGTTAGACAAGCATGAATAATGAGCCAAAGCAGTGCAAACTGCCAGTAAGCAAAGTTACAGGATCCCCATTACAGTATACATATTTGAATCAATAAGGAAGCAGCCGCTAGCAAAGTAAACGCAATTGAAAATGGTGCATTCAGCATGTCTAATTTTAAACCTCATCAGCTACACTACAGCTGGGCTCTGTACACCATTAAGATCAGCTCTTGCCTTTAGCTGAAGTAATAAAGGATTTCATATACAAGATTTAATTGTAGCCGATCACGACTCAAGCTGTCTGTGTTTTCCTGCCGAGAGTTGAGCTCACTCATTAAGATTTTACAACGTCTGTTTGCCTGCGCAAGGATCACACTCGTCTCAGTTACCAGGCCTGCGTGCTACGGGCCGGCACAGGGTTAAAAGTGCAACGAGATATAGATACATCAGAAAGGTTCTCGTGAGGTTTAATTCAGTGCAGTGATGTAGCAAGCAAAGAAGGTCAAGTCAAATGACTAGTTCATCCAGTATTTTGACATTTGTCTGGAAGTTATAAAAGTGACGAGGGTAGTGGGTCTGTAATAAGAACTGTTTGAAAAAATCAAAGCCAAAACTGATCTGTTTATTTATTAAGAACTGAACCGAAACAAATAGATAAATTCTTCTTGGTGATCTTTGAAGGAAATTATAACATATCTCAATATTCACCTTGCATACTACTTTGCTTTTTATTGATTTTTATTGATTTTATTTTATTTCTGTTATTATTTTTGTCACCCTAAATATTTAATTGCAGTGGTACTGTCTGTCAGCTGATACCGGCTCAATTAGTGCAGTCTTTTATGCATCATGTGTAACCTTTCTGCATTATTGAGGAATGGTCTGATTCTCCTGGATAAGTAGTATTTGCTAAAATTGTATCTTTGATGAAGTAAACTAGTTCTGGTTCTGTACTTTGCAGTGCCACCATTTCCGCCATACAGGTCAGACATGCTGCACCTCTGACATATTTGTGTCATGGTGCCTAAAGCTCTTGGTCATTGCCAGAACTCAATCCCACTGCATATTTAATTTTTTTTTTTTTTTTTATAATTATGGCAACCCTGAGGAAAATCCCATCTTCCCAAGGCATATGACTCATTCACTTAATCATGTTAACAGCTGGAAAGTTGCTTCCACACATTTAATCCTGTAAACCACGAGGATCAGCAGCCCATTACAGCAAACACTGCCAACTGACTCTCAGTAGAGATTCATTCTCATCCAGCTCATTAACATTATCGTAACGGGTAATGACACAGGGTAAGCACGCAACTCAGTCTGAAGTGTCCTAACCAAGAACGACTCGGTGTGTAGTTCAGCCTAAAACACAAAGTGCGCAGTGTGCGGGTCATAACAGTATGACGAAAGATACACGAAAGCCAGTGACTCGCAAAGCAAGGTGTACAATAATGTAAAACGGTGTCTAATACTACAGTACATTGAACAAGAAAAATTAACATGATTTCCATCTGAATTTCTTGTAACTACAGAGCATATGAGATTGGTCCTGTACTTTTCCAGCTGAGGAGGTGTGTTGTGTGGTAAATGTATGACTCCACTGTAGGGTATGTTCTGTAAGTAAGGGATAAGCGTTTGCAGTAAATAAGGGCAAAGGTATAATTATTTCACAATCCTGTAAAACCTGTGAACTGTGACTAGCTTTTTATTTGACACAAAAAAACCTGAACATCTTTGAAAATCAATTGTCACTTTGTTTCAGTAAATTCTTGAGTATTTTTTTAATCAAACCGGCCTGTGTGTATGTGTATAAAGGCACTCCCTGTACAAAACTGTGATCCTAAATGCCAGAATAGTCTTGGTCAGTAATGGGTGTGAAGAATTTGAAAGTGTTTATAGGTTTCTCAATAAGATAAATGTGGTAACGGGCAGGCTCGTGAGTAGAACCCTGTGGTCGAGAGATCACAAGTTTGAGTTGTGACCACAGCCATGCCCGTGCTGTCTGGGTAGGAGGCTCTCTCTCTCTGTCTTCTGTCAGTCGTCATTCAGAGCGATGCCAGCCAAACGTGGGCGTCTGGTGTGCGAGCTCATATATATATATATATAGGGAAGAGGGTAGATAGCGCGTTCCCATGTTGCACCATCCTGTGACGCTACATGGGCGGCAGTTTGAAAAGATCTGCTTGTCAGGGTGTCATGTGTTTATGGCAGAGCTGGCTACTGTTTTTCACCAACCACACAATAATCGCTGATTGCTGCAGATCCATTTCAGGTCTGTCATATCACTGCTTAGGTCATTTGATCTCATCGTACAACAGCATGGATTGTAAATATGAATAAAGCCACGTTTGTGTTCTAAAGAGCTTTAATCTGAGCTGATTACCCTGTGTTTACCCACACAGTAACCAAGTAAACACTCTACAACAGAGACCCATATCTTCTGTTTGGTTAAAATGAAAGCCTGCAGACCCACCAGGGCACAGGTTCATGTACCCTGTCTCCCAGTTAAATAAAAGCCTTTCTTATGACTGTAATAATTAAAGGATTAAAAAAAACCCAACCCTTTTTTAACTAACTATGGAGGTAACTCGGATTCACAAAGGATCTGAATTTGTAAACGTGTTAAAGAAATAATGGGTTTGTTTGATGTTCGTGAAAATGAACAGTACTCCATTTTTCTGCTGCATACAAGGCATTCAGATCCTGTTCCAATAAAAATTACATTTCTTGGTTGAAAATCTAAAATTTAGATTGTGTAACAGTATATGGACATCTGGACCTTTCAGGGGTCAGGACTATCAGAATATGTCCCAAATAACTACACTGATACCTGATACTGACACCAAAAACCATGACCATGATCACATCACCTGTAAATTCTACAAACCAGTGGCAATTTTCCTGGTCTCCCCCTGTGCTTATCTTCACAGTGAAAAATGTTTATTTGTCCAACATTCTTATTTTTTACATATAATAATAATAATAATAATAATAATAATAATAATAATAATAATAATTATTATTATTATTATTATTATTATTATTATTATTATTATTATTATTATTATTATTTTTAGAAGACTTATGTTGACACAATATTATGGGCACCTTGCATTTTCAAATAAGGTCAAAGAAATAAAAGTAAAAAATAACAGTCATGAAAATAAGAGTATTTTCTCATGGCACTGAAGCCTTTATTGAAACAAAACATTAAATACTAGGTTCTGGCTAACGATTGTAAATGTTAACCCGTTCGGTGCGGGAGTCGACTAATGTCGTCATTTAGGGGTCTGGTGCTATGGCCATGCACACACGTCGACAAAATTAAATAGTTCAGTTGTACTCGCTCGGCGGCAACACTCAAGGTAATTTTTAGTAATATGCTGTTACTGTTGCATGTCAGAGTACCATCTGGAGCACGTTGTTGACAAGCTATATTTCAATATGCAGTAAAAATGTCACAGAAAGGAAAGTTTAGCACAGAGGAGGCTCTGAAATTAGTGATGGATGATGTATCTGACTTGTCTGACAATGATTTTGAGGATGTGGGGATGGATAGTGATCGTGAAACTGAAACTGCAGGGCCGTCTACAAGGGGGAAAACTCGTCAAGCTTCCACTCGTTCTGCTGCATCATGTAAGGATAACACCACCTCAACAGTTTCTACTGGTGCAAAGTCAAAGCGATGACCTGAATTTTCGCACAATGTATTCAGCACTGGGGGCAAAGTAAAAAATTTTTTTTTTCTGCACTGAAAGGGTTAAAGCAGTGCTTAGAAGTGCCGTATACTAGCTCAGGCTAGACAGCAGTGTTGCTCTGTGACGGCTTATCTTCCTGTCCAGGATGTATTCCTGCTTTGTACCCAGTATTCCTGGGATGGGCTCCAGATCGCAGTGACTGTTGAGGTGAATGAGTGAATAAATAACAAGGACAGTGTTGCTGAGGACCCTGCCAACACCCAGACACATGCTTTGTATCATTCAACCCCAGAGTTGTGTTGAGGTGGGTGAAGCTTGGGTTAGACTAGATCCAGGACTGATTGTTTTTGCGTGGTAACTCTGAATGCTTTCCCTAAATCTCCACCTTGAATTTGGGTCCAGATTTGAACCTGAATTTCTGAAGATTTGATATGTTAGATTCGGCTAAGCATTTTTGCTCCCGTTCTTGCTCTCCCGGCTTTGTTTTACGGCATGTGGACGCTTGCTCATTTTGTGACCGCATGCTCCTGTGAGGTCGCTCTCCTGACGCTCTCATCTGACTGGATAAACACAGTGTTTCATTGCAAACAAATGTGACGGAGCTGTCCACTGAAATGAATAGTACACACGTTTGTGGACTTTTTGTATTTCCTCTCATGTAGTTCTCAGTCACAGTAGGAGAAGGCTAGTTTAGCTGGACTGTTGATGTCTCGGCTTCCTTTTCTGCTTCAGTCATTTACTTTAAACTTGATTTAGATGAACTATTAGCTGTTAGTTTTTTTTAAATTTGACTCGTTGGAATAAGTTCATTACAACTTTAGAGTCTTGTCTCCTCTCCTCTCCTCTTCTCTGCTCTTAATAACAATTTTTTTTTTTTTTTTTTTTTTTTTTCGTTTTTTGTTTTTTCCCCCAGGAACAGTAAAGGAATAGATAGATGAGAAGGCAAGAGACCATTTACACTACTGCTGTTAAAACCACAAGTGCAACTTTCATGTTACAAAGAACAGGCTTAATATAACTTCTGAAGAAATTCTTCAGGGTCACACACTGAGGCCTTGAAGAGGTTGTGAAAATTAACCCCAGCATAGGACCTCATGTGTTCCTGTTTTTGTTTTTTGTTTTTTTAATGCTCTATGACTAGCGTTTCCTTTGCCGCTACTTGGAACAGTAATCTGTCTGTACACAGAGTACTGACTGAGTCAGACAACGAGTTCTTGCTTGTGGAATGCATATGCATGTGGTCATTTGTGGATGTGGTAATTTTGACGTCTTGCGCGTGTTACGACAGACTGGCGTTCTGCAACGTAGATGATTCATTAGCAGGAAGTGTCCTAGTGTGATGAATGCCTTGCAGTCATGCTACTGTAATTCATACTTTGATTAGATTCATTTTTATTGTGCGATGCACATTTGGCAGCGTGGTACACATACATGTGTGGTGTTTTGTAAAAGTAAACGCAACACTGATTCAGTTATTTTAATAAAAAAAAGAAGAAAGGAAAAAGCAAAGTAACTGCAAGGTACAACTTGGTGGTTTTGTTTGTGTGGCACACACAGGACAAGGCACAGTAGCTTTAAGCATATAGCGATAATTTCCAGATAATATAATGAAATAAGTACATCAGACAAGATACGAACGAACAAGATAATATAAAGCAGAACGTGTGAAGGTTTATAGTGTAAAGAGAGCACGATGATGTATTCCACTTCACATGCTAAGTTGTGAATAATGCATTATTTTTTATTTGCCATAAGTGCTCTTGCGCAGGATAAACAGCACAGAACAGCACGGCCGTTGTGTGAGGGAGGACAACGATGCTCGGAACAGACCTTTTAAAAACGGCCTTCTGATGAAAATCCATTATCAAGTATCACAGTTTCCATATCACTTGACCCTGTGTAGTTTTAACACACCGCCCTGCTTACAATAAGAAATATGCCTAGCATTTCAAAGTATTATTTTTAGTATTGTGTGCTCATGTTTGGTTGGTGTAACATTAAAGGACATGCAGATTTTCTTATAGACCGTTGAGATGTCAGGCTTGAAACCCTCACCCTGTTGTGACTCCTGAAAAAAATCACTGAAATAAATGTACAGCTGTTGGGTGAAAGTGTTTTCATGTTTTTAAACTAGTGTTAATAGTGTTCAAGTTCAGTGGGGTATATGCACGCTCACTTCCGCATCCTTTTTTTTTTTTTTACTCGGTTTCTCCAAGATTTGCCATGAATGACCGTCAACCACGTTAGTCATATTCTCCAGTCACTGTCATACATCCACGAGTAAAAAGGAGAAGATTAATGCCCAGAAGCACATGAGGTGCTCATAGCAAATCTACATAATACAATTATAATATGTCAGCATGTTCTCTTCTAACAATGCCTTACAGTTTTTATTCATTAAGTAATATCATGATCAGTGGAGCTATATCTTACCTTGTGAAAAAACGTATGTTTTTGTCTGAGGCTGCAAAACGGTGGACGCCAAACCAACCGCAGCTTCAAAGTGAGCTCCTCCACCTGTTTCCTCAGCCGCAGAATCTCCTCTCTGAGATCCACATTTTCCTCCAGAGCTAGGTCAACAACGATGGGATCCGGAGCTGGAGCATGATCGTGGTCTGGGGAGACTGGATGAGCTTCTCGCCGTGTGTGTTATCCTCCAAGAGAAATCCAAGTCGTAGTGGTGGAGCTGAATCATTATTCCTCTCAAATAAAGTTGAACTGCTCCCTTCTTTAGCAGTCGTCGTCCTCTGTCGGATCCTGGCGCTCAGACATCTTCTTGTTTAAAATGCCGCCTACAAACGCGGGTGTGGGGACTGACTGTGAAACTCTCCGTCCAGAGAGCAACAATCCATTTTTGCCTAGTTTCCTCATTGTAGGGAAATGTGTGAAAGATAAGTACTTTATTGTGCTTACTAGATGCCTGACACGAAGGCACACAACAGTGTACAGCTGTTGTCCTAACGGTTCGCTGAAATGTAAACGTTTTCTTAAAGAGACATGGTGATGGTGACACTGAAAATACAAGCTACACACAGTAAACAAAAGGGGACCGGAAATGACTGAGCTGGCTGAAATTTTACCGGAAATACGTTAGCACCGCTCTGTAGATATAACCCATTCAAGTTAATATTGAAGTTTCTGATTTTAAACTAAACTCCATGATGCTTTTGAACCCAGCAAGTGGTTTATTTGGTTACATTTACATAAATGTTCATCAGAGTCAGCCTGTGCTTAATGAGCTTTGCATATGTACATATGTTTTATTTGCATATAAATTCTGTTCTTTTTAGTACTGGATCAATGAGTTCACTACCTCTCTGGGTATCGGGGTCTTTCACTCAGGGATCGAGATTTACGGCAGAGGTGAGTTCCCGCCGCTGTCCTGTTTGGACAGTAATGATGGGACGTCAGAAACATAAATAAATAAGTGACGAATAAATCCTTCTGACTGTGTTTGTGTTTCTCTTTTGTCGCAGAATTCGCTTACGGAGGGCATCCATATCCATTTTCTGGCATATTTGAGATAACGCCTGGTGATGCCACGGAGCTTGGGGAGACTTTTAAATTCAAGTGAGTTTTGTAACGGAGTGCCTTTTTTGGTAACCTTCTGTAACAGACTTAAAAGGGAATGCCCCTAAATGTTCTTTTGCATCCTCTCTTCACTTATTTTTTTTTTTTTTTTTTTTTTTAAATCAGAGAGGCTATTGTTCTTGGGAGTACAGACTTCACAGAGGAGGACATAGAGCGGATCATAGAGGAGCTAGGAAAAGAGTACAAGGGCAACGCGTATCACCTCATGCACAAGAACTGCAATCACTTTTCCTCAGCACTGTCAGAGGTGAGGCACCTGGGAGCACACAACGGGGGGAGGAACCTGGTGATGTGCACATGCAGTCCATGATGAATGGGATGGGTGACGTTTGATTCTGTTGCAGATTGCAGGTGTTAAACTATTTTTTTGTTTTGATTTCATTACTGACAAAACAGTTTAAAAAAAAAAAAAAAAAAAAGTCATCCCCCCCGATAGGTGAAATCCATGAAGTAGCAACCTTATATTTATTTTATTATTTATACATATTTTAAGGCTTTATAAACCATTTCCACTCTCTTATTATCCTTTCCCACACTCTTACAAACACTTCCCATGCTCTTAAACACTTTCTGCACTCTTAAACCTACGTCATTTTAACAACATATAAAGTTCTATATGGGTACTCACCAGTGAAGTAAACTACAATTTGAATGATCAAGATGATGAATTAGCTGTGCAGTACTGATGATGATGAAGGTGATGATGATTAGATGAACGGTCACTGAGCCAATCAGCACCCAGGAAACAGAACACAACGCTCTGCTTGGTCGCCTCCCATCCATCAGCCAATAGTGTGCTGTGGACAAACTTGCTCAAGCGTACACTGCGTTTTCATTGTGTTCATCCGCTAATGATATACATACTGCGTTTTATTTTGATTTAGTATTCTTTTAATATGTTTGAATTAACATTTTTATATTTTTTTTGTACTGCATATAAAAACCGCAATACAGTGAAGCTGCGATAGGTGAACCGCGATATGGCGAGAGACGACTGTATTTGGCCCAGGAGCAAGCTTGCAAAAGAATAGCGACCCACAAATATTTCTCAAGTTACTACATTTGATGGAATACTAATCTTAACAAATATTAACACCCTGGAATATTAATATTAATAATATTAGCAAAATGAATATTAAGGTTAATTAAATTGCACACACTTTTTGGTGCTTTATGTCTCTGTCGTAGAAGGACGGATTCTGCAGGCTGGATGCACACGTACAGTTGGAGAGCCCTTTTGTTAGTAAAGGCAAAGTGACCGTGATGTCCTCATGCTCTTGCAGCACCTGTCACATTGGACCGAAAGCCTGTGATTTCTTTTTTTTTTTTTTTTTTGCCGTTGGAGTAAATAAACATGGCTATATGTAGAACGCGTCTTGAAAAAGAGCCATTTCCTGGCGTATGTCTATAGTATTCACATGTTCTGCCACCCAGAGCTGCTGAGGTGACTGACCAGCAGAGTCTCAGCACACCACGGCTGTTGTGACAAGAGGAAACTGAGAACATCACTGAATGTACATTTAATTTGTCGGTGTGTATTTGTTTCACGTTTTAACCGCAGCAGTGCCTGAACTCTGCAGTGGTATAAAAAAATGACCAAAATAATAAAAATACCATAGCAGGCAACATGTGATATCATAATACTAAATCTAAATATGCACATTCACTGTCCACTTTATTAGGAGCAACCGTACATCTGCCATTGCGATTTCAGTCACTGTTAGCCATCCCGTTAGATTGAACCGGTGTGACTATCGTCTTCTTACTTTTTGATTTAAAAAAAAAAAAAAAAAAAAGCTTTTTCCTGTGTGCATAAGTGCAGCTCACTGCATGTTTGTTTTTGCACTATTTTCATGCCGTTCTCTATAAACTCTAGACATTGTTGTCCATGAGATCCCATTTTTTCTATTCTTTAGTTTGATGTAAACTTTAACCGAAGCTCAAGACCTAGATCAGCTATATGGTTCTATAATGCAATATAAAAATAGTAACATGTATCTACTCGGCAACCAGTAATGATTAAAGTGTTGTTCTCATTTAAACTGATGTGCAGTAGTCACGTCATCTCTCTTCCCCTTCTCGGGACGCTGTGTCTGTGGCAGATCCTGTGTGGCCGTGAGATTCCACGCTGGGTGAACAGACTGGCCTACTTCAGCTCGTGTGTGCCCTTCCTACAGAGCTGCCTGCCTAAAGAGTGGCTGACTCCAGCAGCACTGCAGTCCAGCGTGAGTCAGGAGCTGCAGGGCGAGCTGGAGGAAGCTGAGGACGCTGCTGCCTCCGCCTCCGCCTCCGCTTCCACACCTCGTCCCAGCCGACACCAGCCACGCCGATAGACATCGCCACCATGACTGACAGGCCTCAGAGACTGCCTCAAAGCTCCTGCTGCCAACAGAGCCCACCCCTTCCAGTGACAGACCTGCAGTCCACCAGCAGCGTAGATAAGCCCCGTCCAATCAGCAAATGCCTCTGACAGAACTGTCAAGGGCCCTGCACTATTGGTTTTAATGTCGTTTTGGTTTTTTGGTTTTTGTTTTTTTTCCAGGTTGGGAGGGGGTTTGGTCAAGGACCCTGAGGATTTACTGCTTGATTAACTGAAAAACACTCAGAGATTGTTTTATCAGTGTTTAAAACATTTTAATACTTTTTGCCTCTAATGTTTTATTTTGTAAACTCAGGACAGAAAGACATTTTCCATACAGATTTTCCTAACTCACCAGAACGGTCTCTTTTGTTCTTAATATTAATTTAATGCTGTTTGCAAAGCTGGATTTTCTCACTTGCCATTCTTTCACCTGTCACCTCAGTGCATCTTTTTTTTCCCTTTTTTTTTTTTTTTTTAAAAGGGGAGCTTTTGATTACAAAAAGTAGTGTTTATGTCCATGTATTTATAGGTTCTTCTTACAGAGAAGCTGACACCTGGGCCAAATTACCCCACTTTTTGTACTGACACACATCCCACGTCTAACCCACCTTGGTGATTGTGCCTAAAGATTTTTACTGTTACTTGCTCAAGGAGAGCTCTGCACTCTTTCTCTACAGTTTACCCATTGGGTCTGCTTTGAGTAGCAGACTCCTCCTTACCCTGCGAAACCTACTTCAGATGTTTTACACCTTTAGGTTTTTAGAGTCTTCTATGTATTGGAGAAGCTGTTTGTATTCCATTTTATGATTATTAAAGAGAACGCAACTTTTTGGTTCGATAAAAACAACCGACGTGTATTCTGATAGGGTCCAAACGACACTTTTTAGTGAAAACAGCATGGCATGCATTGTTGACTGGAGTAGTTAGGGGCTTTCTTTTCTACTCTGAGATTTTTACCAAAACCAAAGAAACACGGTGGAATTGCAAAACTCTGGGCTGTTTAATCAGACCACTATGTTGGATTGCTTTACTTTAGAGTTGACATATCAAAACATGAGCATGTTAATCAAATGCTGAAACTTAACACACATGATTGGACCCAAAGAATAAATAAAATGTGGTTATAACATGAAGGGTTTAAATTGCTCTGAAGAAGGAAATGTGATATTTAGTATGCAATGTATTTAGTATGTAATCCCACTTCAGGGTCCTCCTGCAGAGTGCCTTTCCTCTCTTAGCACCAGAAAGCATCCATTTTGCCTTGGATACCTTTGCTTTTGTTATTAAACAGGAGTACAAGGGGGAAAGATTTAAGAGCATATCGCTGAACAGTCTGCAATGCTGTGAGCAGTTTTCGACACAGAAGAACAGCAGGAAGGTGAATAGGAAGAGAAAACTTCCCTGTAGGGGAAGCAGGACGGTAGCTCTCAGTACTGCCTACGCAGCCGTTGGAGCCATGGCTGAATGTTTAACCTTGACCTGCTATGTGCAAACCACCAGCAGGTTCCACTCCTGTGCCACACTCACCACCGACACAATGCTTGTAATGCCACCTAAGCAAGTTCCAAGCAGGGAGACAGCATGGCAGCTTCCATAGTCATATGACTATAGGCTTAATTTGGGCGTCCAAAGATGCCAAAAATGTCAGATGGAGGCAGGCTAAGAGGTAGACAGGTGCTGCCATGTTGTTCATCACCTTCCAGCACATGTGGTAAATAGAAAAACAGAATCTGCGGAGTGTTAGTACTAGGAGAGCAGCATGGTGGTGCAGTATGTAGTACAGGCGCCTCACCATGCTTACCTTAGGTTCCCCAGTTCGATAGTGAGCTCCGGTTACTGTCCGTATGGAGTTTTGCGTGTTCTCCTCCAGCACTAAAAATATGCTGGTAGTGAATTATATACTCTACAATGCCACTAGGTGTGAACAAATGTGCTTACGTATGGCATCTTGTAAGGGACCGGTGTGGCTTGAGATGCACCATGAAACCTGACCAATATAAAATGGTCACTGAATAATTACTAGGTGGATCTGTTGTTCTTCCAAGAAACAGTGTTACAGAAATCGGAATATAGATCTAGTGTTCGGTGCCTAATGGTCAAAGCTTGAGAGCAACCAGACTCAAAATGGAAGCCAGTCTTTTCTGGGTGACACAGGATGTGGAGATGTTTAGGCTGTCCAAGCGAGAGCATCCCTATCAGTCTTTAGGGTGTTTGTGTGGGGTATAACCTAGTTAGATTAAACACAAAAGGCATTCTTGGCATGAGAGAATTTGTAGGTGACATAAAGAAGATTTCTTGAGCTCTGTTATATGTTTCTCTTTATTGTACTCATTCCTCATTTTCCCTTCTGCTCTTTCTTTCCTGAACCAGCCGCTGTTCTCAATGATGCCCTAATACCCTGCTCGTCTCCAGGAAATGAGAATGGAAACGTGTGTTTGACCAAAAATAATGTAGCGGTTACCATTATTGTGGTTTTTGGGGTTAGGAGTTAAAGGGGCCTCATTCACTGCCTTTTCTCACTGCTATTGCAAAATCTATCAAAATAACAACATATGAAATGCACTGCTTTATTTCTGTAGCATCTGTTAGATGTGCTTTATTCAGATGTAACGTATCAAACACATTCTTCACAATGATGTCAATGTAAGCGACATTAGGCATTTTACACAATAAATAGGTTAATAACTTAAGACAACATTTATTACATTAAGACCACTTGGATATTGACTTTTGAGCAAATACTGTGCAGTTTGTCCACTGCCAGCCACCCCTCCTCCACCCGAAATAACCTCTGACCTTGTCATACTTTGTCATCTTTCGAATGAGTGTGAATATCTGGGTTGTATCTGAAATTCAAGCTCAGATATTCTCTACAAAGATGTGCCCGTTCAAAAAAGAAAAGAAAGCTCACACGGCATCGTGCAGCACATGAAACAGCTTTGGGATAAATATTAAGGACTAGTCTTAAATGATCCAAGTCTGACTCTTATCCTTCAAAGACTGTAGGAAAGGTATAGCCTCCTATCATAAATCAATTATTTAGAGATACATGGCATATTTGAAGCATTGCTTATGACCTTTTACAAGCCGAAATGAATACCCCATGATCTACATTAAGGTTTGTTTTTGTTTTCTGCTTTCTGCCATGTCTAATGCCAATGGATGATAGTGGATGATGACAAAAGTACAATGGGAACTTTAATATTGCAGCAAACCTGCCCTAAACCTTAAGGGTATTTGTTTGACTTGTTTCCCCCAGTAGCCTGATCCCTATTATGCTAGTCATAAATTTATAAAAAGGGCCACTTCAGAAATCAGGTACAGTCAGATGAATAATTCTGACCACTATCATTTCATTATCACATTATCAAGAATGCTCATTTTTGTCCTTGAAGATTTGAAACGTTGGCGTTTTAAGCCATTTAAAAAAATATCTTATCACAGAGGTCAAGCGTACAGAAATCTGTGCTTTTCCTCTTCTAGCTCATTGAACCCAGCACAAAAATGCAATGGAAATGACCTGAAAGGTTGAACCAGGTGTGTTAAATAATAAACTCTGCTGTGTAGGGTCTGGGAAAATGGCACACTTGTGTCATCTAAAATATTTAAATATGCTGTACTTAACAGCTTAATTATTAAGGATCAGTTTAGGTTTTTGACTGGTAAAAGGTAAGTAACAGGTGCTGCTATACTAAGGCGAAAGGCAGTATTGAGCAGTTTGAGCCAAATGATCGGTTCTTTTGGCGTCGCCATTTTACTCAACGCTTTAAAAAGAACTTGAACAGCCTTCAAACAGCATTCTATCAAATGATCTAACTATTACTTATTTCGCTGAGCATTAAGTAAATAAATAATTGAAGTTTATTTTTCTCAGTTACTGCCTTCCGCCTCAGTAGGAGCATGTGCTTCTCAGGCTGTGAAGATGCCAAGGCAAAGAAACGCTCCCAAGCAGGTTTGTTCAGGTCTCCAAGATTCATGCGTACCCTTCTGATGGTAAAGTTGAGTGAAGGTGGACCAGGGTTTTTTCAGGAAGCAGCGGCAGGGCTCGTTCTTGCTGAAGGTTACGTTTAAGTCTGAAGCAGGCGATGGACTGTCTGCAGCTGGTACTGGGACAGCACGAGCCGGTGAACCTGCTCCTGCCCTCGAGCGCAAGGCACCATCACACGACCAACCAACACTTCATCTCTCATCTTCTCCTCCTTAGCCTGGGAGAGACGAAGAAATGTGGAGGTGTGAAAGAAACGTGAGCGGTTCTGAGGGGATCAATTTGAATAAGCTTGTTTCTACAGCAGTTTGTCACCTCAGTAGTATACGGTTCTACTGTATCTGGCATTTTGGTTGAAAATTAGATTGATAGAGTTAACAGTTTGAAAAAAGTCAATGAAGGACACTTTATTCTTCTTTATTTTTACAAAATTGTTTGTGCAATAAATTAATTTCAGATCACAGATAAACCTGGTTTTATCAAGTTCTACCTGCCACCTAATCATCCCCCTATCAGGTTGCAAATAGGATGAACGCAACATAGATAGTTTCTGAATTTTTGATCATGGAAATTTATGGCCTAGACCATGTTGCTGGACTACGAAACAGCTCAAAGCGGCTCTTCCCCAACATCCAGCCTTACAATAGGAAGGTCATGAGTTTTACCTTTACGAATGAGGAGCAGGGGAACGTAGCAAAGTCAGACGAAACCTTAGCCCCAGGTCTCTGAGACACCACATGCTCTGCCACTTCATCCTGAAGGACAGTGAATGCCTGAGGTCAGTCTGAACCAATCACATTTCACTGTAATGATTCACGGTAGGGCTCGGACCCTGCGTTTACCTTCAGCCTGTCCAGAGTCTCGCTGAGAGATTGTAGCCTTGCTGTCTGCTCCAGGAGCTGGGCGCTGGGACTCACTATACACACAAATACAAACAAAAAAAATTCTCTATATTTCATAAGAGAAATGTATCTGTCTGTGCAGACGTGTAACTGTCTGACCATGGTCGTGATCTCTAACCTGGAGATTTTCCAGTGATGTCCACGACTTTGACGTTGGCGCTCATCTGCAGCAGTGTTTCCAGGAGTTGGTCGGTTTTGCGATACAGAGCGCTGGATAGGACCTCTGGTCTACAACCCTCACGCCAACTTAGCTTCGATACGTTCAGCGGAGGAAGTGAGGCTAACTGAGCATGCATCTTCTCCGCCTAGATGCGTAAACATTTATAAAGAGACAAAATGGGCACTGATGGATTTTTTTTTCAATCCAAAAATGATGACCAGGTACACTGAAACATCCTGCTCAGCACTGCTTCCGGTCTCAACCAAAGCTACTCAGCTTGAATAACAAGCAGAAGAAATGGAAATATAATATGGCAGAAAATTTCTGACATAAATTGCCCTTAGTGAATAACATAGTTTAACAGACGATATTACTTTATTTAGTGCTTTTATTTTGTGTTACTGAAAACTCTTTTGTTGTGGATGTGATTGTGCAATTGGTTTCAAGATGTCCGTTCAACTTTCACTAGAAAACAGTGTGCGGAATTCAAATAAACAATTTATTTTTCCTGCAGAATCAAAGCAAATTTGGATTTTTATATAATCATTATATTTGCAGATCTGACTGTCCAATAGACATTGTATTATTACCATGTTAGAAGTATTATTATAGTATTATTACTGATAATATCTGGCAGCCTCGCCAAGGCTGTTTCTTTAATTTTTCCTTTAATTTTCTCCCCAATTTGGTCACCTGCAAAATTCCCATCCAACAGCCAGCTCTCCCCTACCAACATCTATCAAACCTGGTGTTAAGGCTATCGCATGCTTCCACTCCGACGCGTGAAGCCTTCCACTGCATTCTTTCCAACTGCAGCTCATGCTACATCACAGGGCAGTGTAAGACACACCGATAAAGGCCCTATCTGCTCTTATGAGCTTACAGACACCCATGACTGGTTAGCATTGTTTTGAGTGACGCTCTCTCCCACCCAGAGATCATGTCTAATTCTGCCCAATTTTCCCAACAACAGGGTGAAAAAGTTTGTGTTGGAAATCTCACAGACCACAAATGAGCAAGATACTGCCATTAGGCCACTAGTTTAATTGGCCTACCCCAGACTACTGGCATTACAACCTAATCGAATCTAAGACTAGGAGCTGTAACAAGATTGAGAAGCTAAGTGCATGCGTATGTGTATGCGTTTGTACAGAAGACCTTCAGGATGTTGTTTTCATTCTTCAGGTGCTTTATGCTGAGTCTCTGAGCTTCAATCTGTTGTGTCAGCAGTGGAGAATCTATCACCTGCACACCTCCTGCAGCACACACTCCTGCAGCACGTACACACACACACACACCAGATTACTAATGTGCATTTGTTTTATTTATTTATCTATCTATTTATTTAACACAACCGGCGGCTTCAACGTTATCCGATGGGAAAGTACATTTTCATGCGGTTGTGTTTAGAAAAGGTTATGTCAATTCCACGCACTGTATGTAGGTGACAAGAGCTGTGCAGAGAGGCAGAGATTTAAGGTCAGAAGAGAAGAGAAGAGGAAAGGACTGAAGAGAGGACAGTGTGTGTCAAGCTATTATGCAAAACACTTACTATCTGACATCTTGAATAATACAGAGCACATGCCAGTGGAAATTGCACCACAGTTCCATTGTTTATGTGCAAATATGTAATCAAAATGTGCAATTTGCTGGAATGCTGGTATTTGTAACTATGTTTACTTACAACTGATAAAAAAGGTTGTAATGGTTCTGTTGAACAGCCTTTCATGACAAAGCACTTGTTTACAGATGGCTGAGATGAGACTTTAATTCAACTGGTTAGATTCAGAATTTCTGCTGATGGTGGTGCCCACTTTCATTCAGTACTCTACTATCTTCCTGGCAGATTATGAAGGAGCTTTATCATGCATCGATGTCACATTTGGTTACAATATCAGAGCTTTACGTTTGTGCATGGCATGAAGTTGTGTTCTGAAAAATTAAGCACAAGCATCTGCAGTTTAAACGTTTAGGAACAAACAGGGAACCAACCAGAGCACCGATTGCCAAATCATCACACCACCACCTCATATCTTACTGGTGTATCAGTCTGACCCAACCCTTGCTCCATCCATCCATCATGTTCATCATGAGTTGCTCAGCACTGGTCAGTAAACTAGTCTGTTCCCATACACTTTATGGATAGATGATTCAATGGAGGTCCAATAAAAAGGCTTTAGATGCATCCAAAAATTTAGTTGCAACCTTAAAGCTGTTGGCTAAAAGCTTATACTTATTTATGAAGATTGCTTAATGTGCGAGAGAGAGAGTTTACATTGTGAAATAACTTTCATTTTCTCCTTATCTGAACTTTTCCTTATGTTATGAAGATCTTTGCCAGTTGTCTTAGTCATTTCAAATACTGATTTCCCTCACCTACAGTCTAATGATTGCTCTCTTCTCTTCTGCAGCTCCTTTCATCTTTCATCTTCATCGTCCATTCATCTGTCATCCTATTATAATAGCTTCGTCAGCAACTTTATATAACTTGCTTAATACCACAGCATGGCACAATTGTAGAAATAGTGCAAAGATGGCAGTGGCATGTATACTCATGTGTTGTAATCAATTAAATTCACACAGTTGGTTCAGATTATTGTTGCCAAATTTTGAGTCCCTAAAATGGAATGTGTCATGAAAGAATGCCAACAACCCCCTTTTTTTTGCATAATAGTCTGGCACACAGTGTAGATCACAGTGTGGCAAGGGCTGCCTGCAATTTACCTTTCTGATCCTCTGCAGTGGGAATGAAGAGAGACGAGAAGCCACACATTAGATTCAGCGAAGGAAAGGGTGCATGACAGGGAAAACAGAAACGTGCGACAGTTTGGGAAAATCTGTTGGAGGTCACTAAATCTGGAAAACACCTGAATGGAGTCTTTAAGTACGATATGGGCTTTTTTCACTTTTGTGAATAAACAGAACTTCTGTTTGAGATGCATAAAAAAAGAACATAAGTAACCTTCGGTAATCCTGTATGTGACGTAGTTACTTTAGCCATCACACAAACAGATTAATAGAGTCCAGTCATTATAACATACAACCTTTATGGTGCCATAAGACAATTTGATCAATCATTTCTCTGTCTCATGTGTATATTTAATACATCTCGTTTTTATCATTCTCACCAGTTGTGATGCCACCGGTCACAATGGATGCAATGCCAGAGGCGGGACTTCCTCTGAGGCCCTCAATGGTCATCTTTGATTGGCTGTTTATCCGCTGTCTCAGCTCTGTCTTTTCTGCCTCAAGCTGGTCTATGTCAGCCTGCAGAGCATCCATGGTCTCTTCAAATTCTCTACACACACACGCAAAGATTTGTGACAAGCAATACATTTCATAAATAAACGGTTATTAACTTATTATCGGTTATTAATATGCTCGTCAGCTTATTCTAATCTTTATACTTACTTCTCCTTCTTCTTTAGGAGTGCCTGGGTCTCATCCAGAACGGTTTGGATTTTCTCCACTCGTTCATCTGCATCCTTTGACGCACTGTCCAGCTTCTTCTCTAGAAGACTCAGGCGCACATTGGCCTCACTCAGCTCCTCACCCTGTACCCAGCAGAGTTTCAACAACAGTGCGCCAAATTTTTTGTAACCTATGTATGTGAATGCAGCATATGGATGTGGACATATTGTATTCTCTAATAAAAATATAGGTACCTTTATTTTGAGGGATTTCTTGAGCTCTTTGATGACAGTCTCTCTGTCTTCTAACTTTAGACCAAGGCCCTCAGCATCAGTGATCTCTGCCCTCAGTGCAGCAGCTCGTACCTCCGCTGGAGCCATCTACAACATACACAAAAAAACACAGTCTCTATATCTGGCATGGGAACAATCAAAATAGGAATATGATTCTCATTTCCAGTGTTCAACTGGAGCATTTCAGGCCTAGCTGTAATAATTAATAGCTCTGCGAAAAAAAAAAAAAAAAAAAAAAAAAGCTGTCACAATGAACTCGCCCCGGTCTGTGGCTTCTCGGAGTCGTACTCTCCCTCCTGCATTGCAGTGGCCATCTTGTTCATGGTTGCGATGACGACGCTACAGGACTGGCGCAGACACTCATAGAGGTTTATACCCTGGGAGCCATAGATCTGAGCAGGAGTAGAGAGCACAAAAAAAAACAAAAAAAACACAGCAGGAATATTTTAGATGAAACGAACCTGAAATTAAAGTGACACTAAATTACCTGTAATAAAAAAAAATAAAAAAAAACAGGCTTCCTGAGTGGTAAATGGTTTTAAAGTCCTAAAGGACTATTGTCTTTTTTAAGAGATCCACAGTCTGTTGTAAGGATATACAGAGAGCATTTAAAGTTCTCTCAATGAGCACAGTATGTCAATAGGAGAAAAAGCAAAGACATATTTTTGTAAATTGTATTAAAATAAGAGGCAGGTAGTGAGTGTCTATTGAGATTACACAATGTTCAGTATGTATTCATTCACTCCTGCTTAAAGATCAGAGCCAAACAATGTAATTTCTGCAATTTCTAAAGCTGGAACTTTAACTTTAACTTTAGTTCTTTCCTGGAACTAAAATTAGGAAGCCTTAAAATGAAAATAAAATATCTAAAATGTAAAAATAAAAATGAAAGAAATCTGACAAAATAACTAATTAAAGTGTGAAAGAGTGAAACTAATTTCAAAGAAAAAAACTATAATCTCTCTCTCTCTCGCTCACTCTGTGTGTGTGTGTGTGTGTGTGTGTGTGTGTGTGTGTGTGTGTGTGTGTGTGTGTGTGTGTCTATATATATATATA
>JAQLOM010000037.1:17307442-17322382 GCA_030068315.1 Chrysichthys thysi | reverse complement strand
CACACACGCACACACACACACACACACACACACACACACACACACACACACACACACACACACACACACACACACCCTACCACATCACATTAATAACTAGGAAATATCACGCAAGGATCAGTCTGTGTTGCTGACACCCAGCAGAGCTAACCCAGTAGTCTACCCTACAGGGGGAATTGTCTGTTGTTGTTCTTTAGATAAGAAAGTGTGTGTGTGTGTGTGTGTGTGTGCGTGTGTGTGTGTGTGTGTGTGTGTGTGTGTGTGTGTGTGCAGAGATTTTCACAAGAATCTCTAAATTCCTTCCTGTAATCTTTCCTATAGGTCAAAATCTGAACAGGGGGACACAGGATTGGATATACAAGCTGAAAAGACTGAAGAGAGATTTAAGGTACGGTATCCATAAAAAATAGATATCAGGTACATACACAACCTTCACAAAAAGTGTACGGTCCAACAATTACGGTCCAGCAAGTGGTCAGAGGAGAATGGCAAAAACTGTGCAAGCAAATAATTGTGCCACAACCAGAAATAACAACTGAACTTAACAAATTAACATATTTAATGCCTCAAACTCCTTAAACCTTGACCCTTTTCAGCATCTTTTGCATGATGTGGGTTGTTTGCAGGTGGTCTATGCGGCTGTCCAATTTACAGGCACTGTATTTGTTACCATCCACACACAATCCATGTGCGATCTTTGCCAAAGAAAATGCAACACTAGATATGAAAATCCCCAAACTTCATGGTATGTGATTTCTGGTAGTGTACATCATATTACTGTTATTTGCGCCTTTTATAGTCTGTGTAAGGAAAACAATTCAGCACAAAGGCAGTCAAATCCTCGGTTTCTCTCTCATGGTGTTGCTAGGCAGCATGGGAGGCAGTTTTACACAGTGACACAGTGGTATTAAAAGCAAAGGTTCGCCCATGTGATTTTGTGGCACATGAATCAGTGTACAAACATAATTAATATTGGTGTGTGTGTCCTTTTGCAGTAGTGTTCACATTTAAGCTTCCCAGTCCAGCAGACTCATGGCTAGCAACAACACTGCCAGCATCGCCCAGGCACGTAAACTGGTGGAACAGCTCAAGATGGAAGCTAATATTGACCGTATAAAGGTAAGGGGGGAAAAAAACAATGCACAGAAAGCCATTCTGTCTAATGCATTAATCAGAAGGACGTGTTTGAACTTAAGACCTATGACATTTTACACATGTTGGTCACTGGCAGGTGTCTAAAGCTGCCGCAGACCTGATGTCCTACTGCGAAGCTCACGCTAAGGAGGACCCACTGCTGTCACCTGTGCCTGCTTCTGAGAATCCCTTCAGGGAGAAGAAGTTCTTCTGTGCCATCCTGTAAGCAGTGATGGCTGGCCTTGGGCATGCCTGCTCTATCTGGGACCCACACACATTGATGTTAAGAACGTAAACCTTTTAGCGAGGGCTGAGGGGCAGGCGTGCGGTGACTCCTCAACCTCACCTGGTTCTCCATGCGCCCCGTGCAACACCCCAGCATGGAGGGAGAGCCAGAGCTGTGCATGTTTACAAGGGAAAGCACAGCCAACATGAGCAACTGGCATTACAGCAGCTCAAGCTGGATATGATGTGTAAATTGCAGTATTAATGCGGTATTTTGTGGTCCCTATGAGGTATTCAAATGTTTTGTTTGATTAAATTAAGTCGATCATGATTTTGACGCTGATCACTGAGCAAAGAACCATGGATTGTCATGGAAATGTTCTGATTTCTTCTTTGTTTGCTCTATTTCAATAATCATTGATTTCTCTTAAATGAATTTGGTATATATGACTTAGGTAGCTTTCTACGTATGTACGTTTTTTTTTTTATTTAATAACAATAGATAGGTAAAGGCATTTTTTATGAAAGATTTGCACACATACAAATATTCCTAACAGATATGTATCTTTATGAAACTGATTACAACATTTGAATATGTATAGCAGGCAATTTCATTTTTTTGTCTCCTTCAAAAAGATAGGTCTTTTTACTATTTGTAAAAATCGACTGTGTTGTGACGTATGGTTTGAATGTCTATGGTGATTCCAATAATAACTGCATGATAAATACTGGCCCGGTCTGTTTGGTCTTTTTTAAAGTTATTAAAAACATAATCAGGAATACGCAGGATACGCCCTGGGCAGGTCACCAATCCACCGCAGGGCAACACACAGCGACAGACAACCATTCACACTCACGGACAATTTAGAGTCACCAATTAGCCTAATCCCCATTGTGCATGTCTTTGGACTGTGGGAGGAAACCGGAGTACCCGGAGGAAACCCACGCGAACACAGGGAGAACATGCAAACTCCACACAGGAAGGCACCTGCGCCAAACCCGGGGCTGGAACCCAGGACCTTCTCACTGTGAGGCGACAGTGCTAACCACTCAGCCACCGTGCCACCCACATTAATAATAATAAATTAAGAAACGTGAAAAAACAGTCAGTGTTTTTATAAGCAATGTGACGAATACAGTAATTACACAGTTCATGAAGATGGATGACCAACTATAATTACTAATATTTTCAAAGGTTTAAGGCAGTGAGCAAAGAAAACAATTACATTCCTGTTTTTTAGCATGACAACTGAAAAACATAATATGTCACAAAAGTGTTCTCAGGTGATCTGCTGCCCCTCTCTAATTTGGTTTTCTTGCTTATATTATATAATATTCACAGTCTTTAAGAATGGCAAGTAGTCCAGTACTCCATTTGATACAAAGCAAAGAATTTCAGTAGCACCTATCAGTTATTACTTAAATTAAACTTTCCATGCTTATCTCTGTTATCTATGCCACTTATCCATTGTGGGTTGCAGGGGGGGGGAAGCTGGAAGCAATCCCATCTTCTGGTGAGAGGCGGGGTACAGGTTGCCAATTTATTGCAGGGATAACACAGAGACAGTCAGGCAATCACACTCATAACCCAACTCTCCCTTTTTGATGACAAGCTACATCTCCAGTCCTACAATGTGAACACATCTGCAATGTGAACTGAATTGAATTCCTTTACTGTCGTTGTACACAATATAACAAGATTCAACGTGCAACTTTTCCATGTAATAATCTTCTTAAAAAATGATAAAACTAATACAAAACAACCAATAAAATATAAAATATAAAAAACATAAGTACAGTGTACATTCAGTGAAAATAGTTCATGTAATGGCTCAGGTTGTGTAATGTATAATAGTATGGTTGTAGTGCAAAGTTTGCAGTGAGGTAGTTATAATTGTAGTTGCATACACTTCCAGGGGCACTTGATGGACTGATTGAGTGCATTTATAGCTTTTGGGATGAAACTGTCTCTGAGCATCGAGGTCCGTGTATGAAAGGCTCTGTAGTGCTTGCTGGATGGGAGAAGTTCAAATAGACTATTGCATGGGTGTGTGAGGCCTATGCAGATGTTGGTGGCTTTCCTGGGACAACCTGTGCTGTAAATTTTCTTTCAGGGTTATAAGCTAGACCCCACAATCCTCTGGGCTCTCAACCCAACCTGCTGTAGAGGTTTCCGATCTACTGCTGTGAAGCTGAAATACCACACACAGACACAGTAAGTTAAAATCCTCTCTGTGGTGCAGAAGTTGTAGGTCAGCAGCACATGTTGGGGGAGGCCAGGTTTTTGAGCATCCTTAGGAGGAATAGCTATTGATGTGCCATCTTCAATAGTGCTGTAGTGTTAGTTGTCCATGAGTGGTCTTAGGAAATGTGTAACCTGAAACTTGATATACGTTCCACCCCCACTTTTTAGGCTGATTCAGTATTGTTGGATTGTTAGCCCAATCATTCTTGTGGCATCTGGGAATTTTATGATGGTATTGCTGGTAAATGCAGGTACACAACTGCGAGTGGACAGGGAGTAAAGAATGGGGCTCAGTACACAACCCTTTGGCGTGCCCGTGTTCAGGGTTATGGTGGAGAAGAAATAAGGGCCCAGCTGTACCACTTGATGATGCACAGGAAGCTGAGGATCCTGTTACATAGTTACTGTGCTTGCTATGCAGGCACACTATTGTTCTTCTATTTTTAATCTTTTCTCCCGTTTTTTTGGCCACCTACTCCTCCCAGGGCTTTTGAGCTAGAGACACCGTTCCAACTTGGATACGTCCGTGCCAGTCCGGTGATGATGGCTTGTTCAAATGGTTTCGAAATTCCTTATCGTTCGTCAGTTATTCCCGGCTTTCCGCAAAATTCCAGGAAAAATACGGCTGGTTCTATGACCTTGAGGAGCCCTTTTCCCTGTCTCGGCGCCGAGGCGCCGCTTGAAGAGTCATGATTCGCCGGAGAATGATGCCTGGCGGCCTCACCGGCCAATCAGCTGTCGGACTGGGGCGGTGCTTATGGTTTCTCCAGGCGCTCACAAGATGGCGGCTCGTCCGGCTGTATTTCGGAGTTTGTGCTGTATGTTTGAACAAATACAAACTTTGAAACTATTTTTATACAACTGTGGTGTTGAGTGTGTGTCTTTACATTATTGTTGTGGTATTGTGTACTGGGTTAGTTGATATGAACCAGGTAAGCGGGGGAGAGAGGATGTGCGTGTTTATACACACATGCGCACACACTAGGCTGGCAGGCGCCACTGTTTGTATGTTTTTAAGAGGCATTTAGTAGAGTTAACCAGCCTGTCTTTCTGTAGTTTACAGTCATGTAGGCTCGTTTCAGCCACACAGCTGTTGAGCTTTGTGTTGTTACATTAAGGAGCAGAGCCGAAATGCGCTCAGTGTTGTTGTTTACGCCATTCTTCAAAAACTCCCGCGTCTCAAATCGCTCTGTACTCCCTTCATGTGCGCTACTTAGGGTGTGAGAGGAGGCTGCTTGTTCAGGAGAAAGGTGATTGAGATGGGTCCTGTCTTTCCCAGTGACACTTTCCAAAAGGGTTAAGACCGGGAAGTGAACACAGACTAAAGGTTTGACAGGTTTACACACTCGAGATTTCTCTTACAGTCTGACTCATTAGTGCATATGGCACCTAAAGCTATAGTCTACAAAAAGCATTCTAAGGTATGTGCCGTGTCTCTGCAGATGAGTCAAGGCTGTGTAGAGAGCGAGAGAGATGGCACCATCTGTAGATCTATTAGCTCTGTAAGCAAACTGATATGAGTCCAGGGAGGCGGGGATGTTGGCTTTGATGTTAGATAGGACCAGTCTTTCAAAGCACTTCATTATTTTTGACGTCAGAGCAGTTGGACAATAATCAAGTCATATTGCTGATGTTTGTTGTCTTTGACACTGGCACAATGATGACTGACTTAAGGCATGCAGGGACCATTTCCAGCATCAAGGAGAGATTGAAGGTATTCATAAATGCCTCAGCAAGCTGCTCAGCAAATTTCCTGCGCACCCATCCTGGGACTCCATCTGGAATAACAGCTTTACGTGGATTGAATCTCTGCAGTGTGAGTTGTACATCATATGTGCTCAGTCTGAAGCTGCGAGGCTTAGTATACTCTGTGGCTGTAATCTTTACAGGTGGAGTGGGCTTGTAGTCAAAGTGGGCAAAAAACGCATTAAGTTCATTGGCCAATGTGACATCATTGTGGGGCGAAATGGGGCTACCTTTTTGGTCAGTAATAGTTCTAATGTGTTTCCACACGCCTCTAGTATCCATGCTGTTAAAAAGGATTTTCCATGTGTTTTCTGTAGATGTCTTTGGACTTTTTAAATACCTTTTTCATGTTTGACCTGGCAACACTGTAGTCTGTGGGATCCCCAGATTTACATGCTTGGTTACATGCTTTTGAAAGGTGTTTCACCTCTTTGTTCATCTATGGTTTCCTGTTTGCAATTTTTTTTGTTTTTTTTGTTCATACTCACATTATCCACACAGCTGTAGATGTAAAAAATGAACAGTGGGTGTGTATTCCCCCAGGGGATATCTCTATGCCCTGTATAGCCTGCTGAGCAAAGAATTCCCTCCATGCGCATTGAAAGCAGTCCTGAGGTATGACTTACCTTGTGATATTACATTAGTGTCATTTGGCAGATGCCCTTATCCAAAGTGACGTACATCTACCTCATTTATACAACTGAGCAGTTGAGGGCCTTGCTCACGGGCCCAGGAGAAGCAGCTTGGCAGTGCTTGGATTTGAACTCACACCCTTCAGATCAGTAGGCCTATATCTTAACCACTGAGCTACCACTGTAGCATTTGTTTTCTTCAATTCTAATACCCAACACCACATAGTAAAGTCTTAGAAATTTCTGGCTTTCTGTTAAAAATGTAATAGCACTGCAGTGGATATGAAAAGTCTACACACCCATTTAAATGGTAAAAAAAAAAGAAAAAAAGAAAAAACAAGAACCCCAAATAAATAGTAGCAGATATTTTCCAACTTTAATGTTGGCAGCAAAATTCAAGTGAAAAACAAATTTGTTGCTTTAGGAAAAAAAAGAAAAAGAAAAAAACATTTGAAAATCTGATTGCACAAGTGCGCACACCCTTTCATAATTGGGAATGCAACTCAGATTTATTTCAGAATGGGGAATGAGCTCAGAATGATCAGAATGATCACATTTAATCTCGTTTTCAAAAGCAATTATCATCCACCTTTCATCAGTGAAGTGATTCTGATTACCCCATCCCCAAATAAAGACCAGCTGTTTCTGTGGGATTTTCTTGACATCTCCTTGATTTCATCAAATTGCTGGTCACATAGTCTGCAAAGACCATACAAAGCATGCACAGGATCTTAATTTTGATAGGTATTGATCAGAAGAGAGGTACAAAAGAGTTTCTAACATATTAGAAACATCATCAGTGAGTGGAGAAAATGGGGAACCACCAATAACAGGAACAGGTCATCCCTCCAAAATGGAAAAGGACAAGAAACAAACTTGTCATGGAAGATGCTGCGAGACCTACAGCAACATTACAGCTGTTCAGTGGGGATGTGATCAGGGCTTTGTGCAGCCCGCTCAAGTTTGTCCACTTGAACCCTGGCAAACCATGTCTTTGACCTCATCTTGTGCACAGGAGAATTGTCATGTTGGAACAGGCTTGGGCCCCAAGGTTCCAGTGAAGGGAAATTGCAATGTTACAACATTCAAAGGCAGTTATGAGCTGCCATCTTTGTGGAAAGATCCACATAAGGGTGAGAAATCATGTCAGCTATCCACAAACTTTTGACCATATAGTGTATGTTTGGCACAAAAACAGGACAACTTACTTACAACTTAACGCCAAACTCACAGTGATGCAGCAGCCCCAGTCAAGATAGTAGGAATAAAGGATAGCTCGAAATTTAGCTCCAATCTGTTTGCACAATACATCCAAGCCTCTGTTAGACAGCTGTAAATTCTTCAACTGCACAGTAAAGACCAAAAATACAAATCCAAGTCAACAAAGGAATGGCTTCAGAAGAAGAAAGATGAACAGTTTGGAATGGCCCAGTCAGAGCCCAGATCTCAGTCCTGTGCACAGGACTATTGGAATTTGATAGGTCTAGGACATTTTTACAAGCAACAGTGGAATAAAATCACTGATAATGTTGATAGACTGTTACCAAAAAAAAAAAAAAGAAAAAAAAAAGACTTTTGTGCTGTATCAAAAGCAAAAGGTGCGTTAACAATGTACTAGAAGTGTGCACACCTGTTGAAGCAGGATAGGTTGTTATTTCACTTGGAGGAAAAAGACCTGAAATTATGAAGTGTAATTTCTGTTTTGTTACTTTTTAGATCTAAAGTATAGTATCCCACTGTGTCTTTTCAATCAGTGGGGGCAAATGATGTCTCACTTAGTGGTTTATATGCATACTTCATTTAATTGCAATTAACTATAATTAATGAACTAGTGTAGCAAATAAATTAATTTGCCAATTTAATTCTAATGGCAGGACTAAGCTTAATTAACAAAAATTAGTTAATTAACAAAAAGTACACAAAAAGGATACCTATGTTTACTCTTTTCAGTGAATATATCATATGGGAGTCAGGAAGTACCAACAGAGGGCAGTGGAGGTTCACCAATGTGCTGGTGACTGGCTTGCTACCACTGAGCCAATGGTGGAGACCCATAACTTGCTCTATGCTTGTACACGATTCTGTCTCACTTGTAAATGGCTTGGAATAAAAATAAATAAATAAATAAATGTATAAAGGTATGGCGTGTTGATTTATAAAGAAAAAAAAACATTGTTTGACTGATTCTTTTTAACATGACTGTGGACATTTTAGTGCTTACTATTTCAATTATTTAAGTGTTTGTTCATTTTCAGTAACTCACTTTGGCATTTGTATTTGTTTGTTTGTTTGCTTTTTCTTTCTTTTTTTTTTTTTTTATAGAGGAACTCATTTACGTCCAGAGTCAAACGATAGGGAACACTGATCAGCATTAGTTTGATACTTAAACAACAGTTTCATGTCTCATCCAAAACACTATACTAACATTCAGCACTACTGCAAGTCATAGCTTCCAAAAGCTTCATTTTAATTTCACCATTATTATGTTTTCATACCTGGGACATGAAAGTCTAAAAATGTAAACAACAACAAAAAAAACCTTTTTAATATTTCTGATGATACTCTGCACGGTTTTCAGATACTGTGTAATTAAGTAAGTAACTAACTTTTATTTATGTACTACTAAACAAGTACTTTCATTGAAAGGGTCACTATGAAGGATTTTGAGGCTATCTATTAGCAGAACTGAAGTATAGTATATATTCCATAAGTTAATTATGGAATTCATAATTCTGCTTCCATTAGTGTATAATCACCTGTAGCTGCGAATTGTTGTGTTTCAGAATGTGCCCTATATGATTCCCTTCATCATAGGTCCACCTCTACAGAGATGCTATGTTTTCTATGGTAGCACAGAATGGGTAAACCTTTAAAGAATGCCTTTCCCCCACACAAATGGCAGTGTGAATCCCTAAGGAGGAAATATTAGATTTTAAATTAATTTGCAATTGTACTTTTGTTATTCTCATTAGAATTTACTGGTTATGTGCTGGTATTACAGGAGGAAAGTGCCAGTGCAGTTACAATGATGTTTAAATGGAGTAAATATTCAGTGATCTCAAATGTAAAGGATAATGATCAAGCTTTGCTGTTAGCTCCTAAAAACAAAAGGTCAAGATTTTATTTTTAGCAATGTTCAATTTCATATATGAGAAATCCTACGTAGAAGACAGTGAAAAGTTTGGAAGCAGCTGGGTTGAGATGACAAGCATGATGGCTTTACGAGCATGAATGTCGAATGCTGGACAGACTTAATTCGCTGTCTTTAGTTAAAGATTAGTTTATATCTCACTAGCACCACTACCAGATGGGATTCGAAGGGCATTGTGGTTAATGGATGGAATTATTAACCAAAGTTAAAAGAGAATACTGTAATATACTGATGAAATAAGTTCATGGCGTTAATGGAGATATTGTAGTATTATAGTACAAACATTAGAGGGCAATCATAACCTTCCAGTGAGCATAGGACTCACTCTGAAAAACTGAATTCAAGTGCAGCTGTTGCATGCAGAGATACATTCTGACAGCACTTTATTAGGAACACCTATAAATCAGCTCATCATACAGTTATTCAATCAGCAAATCATATGGCAGTAGTTCAGTGTATAAAATCATGCATATATAGGTCAAAGGCTATAGTTAATGTTTCCATCAAACATCAGAACGGGGGGAAAAATTGATCTGATTTACTTTGTCTGTAAACTCCGGATTTTCAGGAATTTTTACCCACAACAGTCTATAGAGTTGACAAAGAATGGCAAAAAATGCTACAAAATATCCAGTGAACACCAGCAGTGAGTATCAGATTCACATCTGACTGTTAGAAAGCATTGACACTGGAGAGTCCTTTCAAAAATGAAAATGTACGTGTCTTCTCACAGAAAGCTTCACTATAACAGCAATTTCACACACTGTCTGAATCCATTTTTGTGAAATGTCCACCATATGAGTCCCTGTGAATGAACAGGTACTACAGTATAAAAACAATAATGAGGATGGGCTCCCTTTTGAGTCTGGTTCCTCTCATGGTTTCTTCCTCTGGTCGTCTCAGGGAGTTTTTCATTGCAATGGGCTTGTTCATTAGGGATATATATGGATGTATATATACTTATAGATACATATCTAGGTTAATAAGCTTTTAATTGGACTCTATACACTGTGAAGCTGCTTTGTGGCAATGACCATTGTTAAAAATGCTATACAAATAAAACTGAACTGAATTGAATTGAATTCATGTATTAGAACAAGTACATTAACATTAACCTTTCACATTTGAGAATTCAACAGCAGTGTGGTCGAAACGATTGTAATATGACTTATTTGTAAACCGTTACTGGTGAAAAGAGTTTGTTTCTATAGAATTACTATAGGGTCACGGTGGTGTAGTGGTTAGCACTGTCACCTCACAGCAAGAAGGGCTTGGTTTGAGCCTCCCGGCTGACTGGGGCCTTTCTGTGAGGAGTTTGCATGTTTTCCATGTGCCTGTGCGGGTTTTCTCTGTACTCCAGTTTCCTCCCTCAGCGGGGATTAGGTTAATTGGTTATTCTAAACTGTCCATACGTGTGAATGTGAGTGTGAATGATTGTCTGTTGGCCCTGCAGTGGACTGGCAACCTGCCCAGGGTGTACCCCGCCTCTCGACTGAAGTCAGCTGGGATTGTCTCTCCCCCGTGGCCACACACAGGATAAAGCAGCATGGAAAATGAATGAATGAATGAATGAATTACTACTGAAACATTGCTGTTTATCCAGTTTGTTCAGATAATGCTCTCCAAATTCAGCATACTGTTGCATTACAGTTGGATCAGATAAGGATTTTTCATATTCAAAGAATCATACAAAGAGGTAGAATACCCACATAAACACAAACCCAGATGCCAACCTCAGAGCCCATATTTTAGTGAAATAACAGACTCATCATGACAGCCCTCTGCAGATGCTTTGCACAATGTGTAGCACGTTTCCATGGAGATCAGTAACGTGTGAGTCACTGCAGCAGACTCTCTCTCTCCCTCTTGCTGTTTCTCATTGCCTCCCTGACCTCCACTCATGGTCATGCATTCACATATGCATTTATAACACATGCGCTCATGCTTTGTTTAGTCACATAAATCCAGGGGAAATGATCACACATTGAGAATCTGTGCTAAAGTAAAAAAAAACAAACAAAAAAAAAAACAAATGTGAGTCAGCTTTACTTACTCATTAACCTGAGATGAGTCAGCCTATATTTACATTTTCACTGCACTGGTAGGCTTATCTGAGGTTTTTCCCAGGGTCCATTACTGAAGCCCACATGTTTTACATAGGCTAAAGCAGGAGTGGTTTGATGGATGATCAAACACTAATCAATAAGGAAAACATGACATTCATTCATTCCCAGTAACCATTATATATATTGGTCAGAGGGGTGGTGGGACAGGACCCTGGGAATTAGGGGCATGAGGTGGAATACACATTAGATGGGATGCTAGTCCATCAAAGGGCACTATGCACACACCTATCCACCGCAGAGCCAACACACAGAGACAGACAACCATTCACACTCACACCTACAGGCAATTTAGAGTTGCCAATTAGCCTAATCCCCTCTGTGCATGTCTTTGGACAGTGGGAGGAAACCCACACAAACAGGGGGAGAACATGCAAACTCCACACAGAAAGGCACCCGTGCCGAACCCAGGGCTTGAACCCAGGACCTTCTCGCTGTGAGGTGACAGTGCTAACCACTCAGCCACCGTGCCAATTTATGCAAATAGTCAAGTAAAATAATCATATTTTGTGCTTTAACATTGCAGTATATTTACTAACCAATTATTGGATGGTGACAATTATCATGATATTTTGTATCTTTCCTGCCAAAGATTCCTTCAGGAAGTTGTTTTGTACAAGCCACTATGTGGTAATATGTGTTCATACAATCTAGGTTTGACTCTATAGTGTCTCTGAGCTTCAATCAGCTTGGAGGATTGGCCTGCAAGAAAAAAAATTAAAGCAAATTAAAAATGATAATACAATTCAACTTGTTGTTAAAGATGGTGTGTACTCTGATTAGGAATGCATAATTTCCAGTTTCATATCGTTTAAATTATGCACACCCATTAAAATCATCAGTGCAAAACAATTGCAATATACCTTGGTTACAATGAATGCACTGGGGAACTATTTAACACAGTAGGTGTTATATAGGTATTATGTTGGTGGTACAAGTAACTTGGCAACTAATAATTTAATACAATAAATGGTAGGATAGTATACATGCCTGTAATCAGCTTAGGCTTTTAACAAGCCTAATTTATCCTATGAAATTGCAAACATTCTAAATGTTTTTTCACTTTCTTGCACCAGATACATATTTACTTTAAATTAGAGTGCTCCTCTTGATAACATACCAGAATTGTTATAAGCAGGGGTGCTCCCATGGATTTAGGGGCCCATGAAAAAGATATCACATTGGACCTCACCATCCGGAATCCGGGGGGGTGGAAACACTGGTCTACAGAATTAAATAAATGTTAAAAACAAAAGAGAAATAGCAGCAGCATATTTTTTAACTAAACATAGAAAATAAGCAGCTGTAAAAGTGGAAATAGAAAATGGAAACCTTGGATGTCACTTTAATACAGACTGACTCACTTGATATTTCAAACAGTCCAGCATTCAGTACAAACTAGGCTAGAGGCTGTTTTTGTTTCATATAATGATCATTATGTGGAAAAAATAATTACAGTGTTACAATTCTTATCACTGACAAGGACTGAATCATTTTTCTTTTTTTCATAATAATAATAATAATAATAATAATAATAATAATAATAATAATAATAATAATAAAAAGAAATTCCCACAGACCCTCCCTGCAATTATGTCAACTGACGTCATTCAGCACAATGCTGCTCACCTCCTCCTTCAGTTTGGAGTAGGGCTGGTTGAATGGTCGGGTTGTGGGGCTGGGGAGACAGGGCTGTTGGGCCTGGCACCACGCAGGGGCAGAGACGACTGATTTAGTATGAATAGCTTGCTTAAAACCTGCAATGATTAAAGGTTGGCTAAAGGAGGAATGAACTGTAAACAGTCAGGGCAGAAAAAGAAGCCTAATTCCCTATGAACTCAGCTAATAGGTTAATTTCCACCACTCGTGGACTAAACCCACCGGCTTTTTGGGAAAAATTGGGTGACATATTGTTGCCCTGACTTTTCTCTCCACTGTCTCTATTCTCATATTTGAAAGCCAGATTTTTCCTTAGGAAGCAGAAACATGATGCCCACCAGCACTCCTCACTCACGGTTCACTGCAAGTTAGCAGTGTTTGCACCTGGGTGGTGTTAAGATGGTCTGTGACTGACAGGGGCCCTAAAAATGATAAAAACATTAGGTAATTATAGTGCTTGCCTGGCATTGTACTGTTTTCCCCAGGCTTATTTTCTTCTTCTTCTTCTTGTTTTAGGATTAATAGATTAATAACAAAACTTACGCTTAAAACAAAAACTTAATTTCAGCTTTGTTTCGTAGGTCCTATTGGTTCAGCAGCTATGATTTTTCGTTTTGATATTCCACACACTTCCACTCTTTTTCCCTCTTGTTTCCATCCATTTTCCCCACCAGAGACTTTGAATAGGAGCACTTTTTGAACCGCTTCCATTTTGTCAGTTTTTGAACTAATACCTTACTAGACATGTTCTTGGCAATACTAAAAGCACTCTGTTGCTTTTCATCCTTCCATCACTGCTACTTTCTGGGTTTTTTTGCTCTTGTTTTTTCCCATTGACTTCCATTACTTTTTCCCCATAGAGTTTGAATGGGACATTTTTCATACTGCTAGCATATACTGAATATATATTGAAAATAGTCAGTTTTCAAAATAGTACCTCCAGATGTACTGTGTAAAACTACGGAGCGCTCCATGTCTTTTAATCCCTCTATCAGTCCAGCTTTCTGTTTTTTCATACCTCACTTTTCTCCCATTGCCTTCAGGTCATTTTTTTAAGGCTTAACAGCTCCTAGAGATTTTACGCTAGACGTTTTGTTGCAAATGCAAAATGTTCTGCCCAATGAGGAAGACTGTTATTTTTATCCCTCTATCCAACCTCTGTCTCCTTCTTTTTATGCTTTCTAACATCCCCATCTATTTCATTTCTCTATCCCTCACTCATTTCATGGTGTAACTGCTCCTAGAGATTGAAGCTAAAACCATGTACCGGCCACTTTATTAGGAATGCCTGCCCTTGGTGCCATTTAATTACGAACACATCCACATACTGGCCACTTTATTAGGGACACCTGCACTTACTGGGCATTAAATTAGGAACACATTCATATACTGGCCACTTAATTAGGAACACTTACACATACCTGCCACTTAATTAGGAACAACCCATATACTGGCCACTTTATTAGGAGCACCTGAGGTGGGCTAACATGTTAAATGCTAACATGCTAACGGCTAACATGCTAATTGCTAACAGGCTAACGGATAACATGATAACTGCTACTTTCTATGTTAATATCTGACTTCATCTCTTTTTCTCACTCTCTCTCTACTTAGATTTTTTTGTTTGTTTTGCAAGCACTAGTATTTCCTTCAGGTAATCCACACCTAGTTTCTTTTTACAGCACCCTGACACAGCACCCATGTTTAAAAGTGAGAAAATGTCAACATGCCAGAAAAAAACTGACTAGTAAAAGTTACTTTAACCAATAATAGTAACAGCTCCACAAATACTGAAGCAACGAGTTATAGTATATGTATATATTAATAAAATATATTAGTAAACGATATATATATTCATCTTCTTCCGCTTAATCCTGTTCAGGGTCACGGGGGGAAGCTGGCGCCAATCCCAGCTGACATCAGGTGAGAGGCAAGATACACCCTGGGCAGGTCACCAATCCACCACAGGACAACACACAGAGACAGACAACCATTCACACTCACATTCACACCTAGGGGCAATTT
>JAQLOM010000037.1:17221246-17232110 GCA_030068315.1 Chrysichthys thysi | reverse complement strand
GAATAGTCATTTACCACATTAACAATGTATAGCGTGTATTTCTGATTAGTTTAACGTTATCTTCATTGAAACAAACTAAGTATTGATAAGGACATTTCGATGTGACCCCTTACTTTTGAACGGTAGTGTACATGTAAATGTCAGGAAAACAGATTCCTGGCCTCTTGTCAATGTCCACGAACCACTGGATCAACTGCCTTTAATTTAAGCAGACAATCTTTGGTTTTACTCCCGCTTTTGCAGTTTCCCCTACTAAAGGCAGCCAAGATGATTTGCCACTCAGTCCAACAGAGGTGGCGAATTTCATTAGGAAAGTGATATCATAGGGGCTTCATCTTATTCTCCAAATGGCTGCATGTGATAGGTGAACTGTTTTTCATGCCGAGTGTTAATGCATGGCATGTGTACATAAAATGATATTCCTTATTCTTTCTTATTCCTTATTCCATATTTCTTATTTAGCATTCAGCAGTACCATAAAGTGAGTATAGAATATTGAACTAATGCTTTTTCCCCTTAAACAATGGCTACATCAGAATTTTTATACTTTAAGTTTTATTAAACAACAAAAAATAGAAAATGTAATAAAACTTCCTAAAATAGTGAGAGAGGTGTTGATGCAGTGACTCAGTACCTGGCTTTCTATTAGAAAGCCATAACTCAGGACCGTGGCTATACTAATGCAGGGACCGCTCATAGTAATCTAGCATTCATAATAGGTTCTACCTGTGTTCTTGCCAAGTTTTCAGTGCTGTCCGTGATTTCTAGCCAGTCATGGAAGTGCAGTGCAGTGCAGTGCAGTGTGTCCATCCAGTCAGCATTCATTATCCCTTCCCCCTATCCAAAATCAGCTTTAAAGCTGGGTCTTATTTCTCATTTCTTGTTCTGCTTAACTGAAGTGGCCGTACCAAAATGAATCAAGAAGTGGCATTGTATGCTTTGTATATGTCTGTTGACCAAACCTTGAAAAACAAAACCTAGTTCAATTTTTCTTTATTGGCAAATAGCACAATGTTTAGCCACTCTTCAACATGAGAAGCACATATTTTTATTTTTATAGGAATATAGTCCTCCTTACAGTCATTTTAGTGTTATATGCCCTTACCCTAGGGTTAGCAGATCTCCATTACTCTTTTCACCCAGTATTTTTCTTTTGGCTGCACACTGGACTTGGGTTTTAATTTGCAGTTTGTTCTATGGGGTAGACAGTTGTGAGGCTGCTTTCTTGTCAGACCTTAGAGACACAAATTGCAACAGAAAAGAGACATAGCACCAACATTCATCATCCCAGCAGTTTGAACCAAAACACTAAACAATTATTGTATTTAATCTGTCTGTTAGTTTTCCTTTAAGCAGCATGTGATACATCCATGGTGGTTAGCATGTCGCCTCACAGCAAGAAGGTCCTGGGTACGATCCCGGGGATCGACCTGGGCGCCTTTCTGTGTGGAGTTGCATGTTCTCCCCGTGTCTGTGTGGGTTTTCCACAGTCCAAAGATATGCACAGAGGGGATTAGGCTAATTGGCTACTCTAAATTACTAGAATGTGAGTGTGAATGGTTGTCTGGGTGTACCCTGCCTTTCACCTGAAGTTAGCTGAGATTGGCTCCAGCTTCCCACTCTCAGGATTAAGTGGTAGAAGATGAGTGAGTGAGTGAGTGAGTGATACATCCATTGTTGACTATAATACTACTTTTACTTTTGTCCAAGAAGGTGATGTGTATATACTCAGTATACCCTATATATCAGTATAATGGGACAACCTTTTTTTTTATGTATATCCTTATTTTGTAAATCTTTGCACAATACGGACATCGGGGGTATTATGCAGAGCTATATAGTATTTTTATTAAAGTAACTTATGCTTTGTTCTTATGCGTCATATTTTAAGGTCCCATTTTATTGCAAGAAGATATAATCCATCTCTGTGAATGATTTCCTATATCACTCTTGCCTGCAGAAGAAACATAACAAGTCTCTGATCTGCGATTAAACTCTGTGATTAATAGTGCTGGAGCTCTGTGTTCCTTTTTAGAAAAGTAGCAGAAGTCTACAGAGGGAAAATCCTGTCAGTTTAGTCTAAATGAGAAGTTCTCACTGAGCTGTTCGCACTATTTCAGCATTGTGCAATCACACCCTGATTTTGTGCCTAGGCAAGAAAGTGTGGGAACTGGTGGCTGGCACCTCTCGTCTTTGCTCTGCCCAGAAGAATTATCTGAGCACTGACTGGTCAATATATTCCAAGTTGGCATTTTATTTATGGCTTAAGCATCCACCCTCTGACCATTTTACCCGTCACAAAGGTGTAGTCTATCAGCTCCTACTCTTCGTAATCTATTTGATGCTATAGCAAATTCTTGTTTTTGCTGAATCCTTCATTATCATGGGTAACAAAGTTCAAAGATTGTTTAATAACCCCTAATGTCTTAAAACATCTATGACTTTAAAACATTTACAACTTTCTTATATTCTTAATCATTTCTTGTATTGAGCCTTTTAATCCTCTCAGATGTAATATTCTCTCTCTCTCTCTGTGTGTGTCTCTCACTCTCAGATGGCTATACCACAGATGACATTGAGTTTTATTGGCAGGAGGGAAGTTCAGTGACTGGCGTAGACAACATTGAGCTGCCACAGTTCTCCATCATTGACTATAAAACTTTGTCTAAAAAGGTGGTGTTTGCAACAGGTATAGCACATCTTCTGACAATTGTCTCAACTACTTTGCTTAAAAATAAATGGAAGGCAATAGTACAGATGGACGTTCTAATAAAACAACCGTATTTATCTAAATGTACAGTTAGAATATGTCCAGTGTGCGGGATGGAGTACGGAGCCAAAGCTAAAATTTTGTTAGTATTGTTATTGTGTAATTGAATTAATGGCTTGTTAGCAAAGAGTGTTATTACAGAAAGTGCCCAGCAAACGTTTGGATTTAAAAATACCTAGACGGTACAAAAACATGTCAGAATGTGTTTGCTAAGAGAGGCCCCATAGACATTGCTCTCATCTCCGCCCTTTCAGGGTCATACCCTCGTCTGTCCCTGAGCTTTAAGCTGAAGAGAAACATCGGATATTTTATCCTGCAAACCTACATGCCCTCAAACCTGATCACCATCCTGTCCTGGGTCTCCTTCTGGATTAACTATGACGCTTCTGCAGCACGAGTAGCTCTAGGTGTGTGTGTATGAATGCAACAAATGGTTTCAAGAATCAACTACATGAAGCATGTACATGAATTAAGTTGTAAATAACTGTTTACTACATGGCAATTACATTGTTGTGTTATTCCTATTTATTCCATTTTGTAACCTCAGGTGAGTTATGCTTAGTCTTGCTGTATCTCTGTAGGAATTACTACCGTACTGACCATGACCACCATCAACACCCATCTACGAGAGACGTTACCCAAGATCCCCTATGTCAAAGCTATAGATATATATCTAATGGGCTGCTTTGTCTTCGTGTTCTTGGCCCTGCTTGAGTATGCATTTGTTAACTACATTTTCTTCGGCCGAGGTCCTCACCTACAGAAGAAAGTGGCAGAAAAAGCTGCTAAGAGCAACAACGCAAAGAGCAGACTGGAGAGCAACAAAATCCAGGTGAACAAATCAAAGACCTGATGTCATTTTAAAAGTAGTGCCACATATTTACACAGCATTTCTATCTTAAACCCCACCCCACCCCATTTCTTTCTCACAGGTGGATGCCCATGGAAATATTCCCCTTACCAATCTTGACTTGCGCCTCACTGGGGCTGAGATGCTTGGTGGCCTTGGTGACCCTCGGAATACCATGTTCTCTTACGACAGCGCCAGCATCCAATACCGCAAGCCCCTGACAGGCTGTGACCTTTACGGTCGACCGACTGCTCCCCTTGAGCGGCCAATCAAGCTCAAGAAGAGTCGATTGAGGAAGCGGGCATCTCAGCTTAAGGTGAAAATTCCAGACTTGACCGATGTGAATGCCATCGACAAGTGGTCGCGTGTCATCTTTCCCATCACCTACACTTTCTTCAACCTAGTCTACTGGCTTTATTATGTCCACTAGGGGACAGCAGTGCACTCAGCTTAGCTTCTACATACTGGATGTGGCCAGGCTTTCTCAACCTATGGGTTATTTAAAACTGCAATTTGATTTGATATTCTGCCATATATAAGCGCTACAATCATCTAAGTAATGTAATAACTATTAGTTCCTGAGTAGATCTTTCTATTCATCACCCCTGCTTCCTTTGAGAATGGACGACAGGGGTGTGATGGTGCTGCATCAAACTGTGCAAGAATGCACTATAAACCCAGAGTTAGTACTAACACTGTAGGCAGCATTTAAAAGTCAGAAACTAGGGCTTGAGCCAATAAATGAAGGTGATTCTCAGAATTATGTACCAGCCTTTTAAATATTTGCACTGTTTTGGGATGGAGTTCATTCTAGACTTAAAGGACACTGCAGCTTCGGGATTTTTTGTGAGACTGTCCAAGTGTACATTTGCTAACACACTTGGTGCACTAAGCTAAATTCTTGTGTATTAGATAATGTTTAGTTACACTTAGCTCTTGTACACAGTGTGTTACAAAATAACGACAAATTAGCTGAAAATACAGCAGGGATATATACAATTGAACGCAAGTCAAATCTTCTCACAAAACCTGTGAGAAAGTGTATTTCTGTAAATAAGAATTCAGGTATTTAAAAACAAAAGTCACCATAATTTCTTGTACTAACAAACAACACTAAGCATTATTGTATACTCTTACTTTTAACGGGGCAGGACAGCCAAGGATTAGTTTGTGTCAAAATAAAAGGATGAGGGACACTGAAAAGAAATTACAAAGTTCAGAAATTCATGTTTTTACTTAACATGCGTCCCCTGCCTCACACCGGTAGCAGGCTACTCAAATAAACCACCACAAGCGCTACGTGAATTCTGCCTCTGCTTGAAGGATATGTTTCTGCAGCAGAGGCCAGTGATTTATTGGTTTCTTAGTAACCCTTTGGTTTAAGCATCAACCCTTATTAATTATATTTAGCTGTATATATACTCACTGTGACTTGTGTGGTACCCAGGATCACCTCAACAACAAAAAGGAAGCCCAAACTGCAGACAGGATCGAACCACCCTGCTGTTCTGTCTTCAGGATTAATTTGTGCCTTTGAATCAAAGTTGTGATGTTTTACAGGGTCAAGCAGAAGGCAAGAGTGAAAACCCACAGTGAATCAACTTTTCTAGAGAACAGTATTAACTCAAGGTTTCCATAATGATAAGGTTAGTTGGGCTTTTACAATGTCCTATATTGACATTATAGATATTGCATAGGCACGCTAGTAGCTAATAGAACAACATTCCAGTACATCAGTGACAATCTATTACATGGAGAGGAGTATTCATGTAATTAATTCTCAGTTAGGTAATACATCTGCTCTTTAGCCAGTAAGAGAAGCCTCTCCATTAATGAACCATGATCCAGAACAGACACACACGTCTGTACACTTGATTTAACACTACATACACAAAACATACATTTGAGACTTAAGTAAAAATACTTGATGACCGGGGATCACAGGCAGAGGTCATAAATGTGAAATAAATAAGTAAATAAATAAATAATATAATAAAATGCTGATGCTGATCTCATTTACAACAACATTTAAGGCTGTTTATATAGCATAGTTGTGAGCTTACTTCATGCGTTTTATCTGTGTGCTCTCAAGCTGAAGGGGTTGCGTGCTGTAGGAACGTATGCGGGACCAATGAGAGCGTGTATGAATGTGTGCACGTTATGAACACAAGCACAGTCCTTCTTAAGAATCCACTTAAACCATGATAAACTTTGAAGGATTCAAATAAAATACTTCACCAAACCAGTGTCACTGTGCTGATTTGTTTAATCATCAAAAGACACTTGTGAAGATGAAACACTGCTGTCGAGTGCCAGTTTCTAATCCTTATGCATGTCAGAGTACAAACTAACCTTTACACTGCCTCTCAAGAGCACCTTACATTCACCTGCACACCTTGAGTAAGAGAAGACTATGAGGCTCTAGGTGAGCAGCCCATCTGTGCAGCATAAAGGAAAATGATGAGAGGTGGAACAAATTTTTTAAAATGCAGTTTATTTAATAACCGATTCTTTCGGCATCACTCCCTCATACAGCCAGGGATCTCCTTAGGGTGGGCAAATGGACCGAACTGACAGTTAATTGAAACCAAAAGACTTGGCTAGACCAGGCAGGGGAAACGATGAGGAAAATTCTAATCAGATAGACTCTGCTCTCATTAATCATTATCAGTTACAGGCGCTGCTCACATTAATTATTATCTGTTACTCGTGAACGCGCAGTGGTATATCTACCAGGAGCTTTGGCTGTGTTGACTGCATTAATGTGCATTAATTTCAATCTCCAATAGTCTGCATGTGTTCATTTGAACAGTACTCAATTCTATGCAACATCTTCCATACTCATTCACACTTTTAGAACAGGGTAATTGTTTGTATTTGTCATTTTTAAAAAGGCATGAAGAACAGCGTTACATAATCAAGCCCCTGACGGCTCATTAAAAACTCTTAGAGAAGCAAATATCCAGTTCATTTCTAAGGCTGTTAATGCTTTACATTACACTAATTGAAATAGTTGGAAATTCAAACTTTCAACCCTAGAGTGTTACTGGGGGGGGTTATTACAAGACTTGTTTTTCCATTTTGTGTTGAAAATCAAGGTCAATATAGTTACCATAAATGGTCAGTGTATGGCGATCGTTTTCCAAAAACTGTATACATGCATATTAAATCTAAGAAAAACACATATAAACATAAAAGAACATTTATGTAGGATTGGAGAAATCCATGTGGTTCTAAAACCTCACGGAGAGCCATGGGGGCTGTTTTGGATGTCCGTTGAAGTTACCAAATGTGGTTCTTCACCCAATAAAGGGTTAAACAGGTTAAAGATTCCAAGCTCAGTCAACACCATTCAACCAAGATACTTAAATTACAGGTATTTACTGAGGCAACCTCCACATGCACTAGGCTCATAGACACAAATTCAAATACACACATTCATCCTAGTCTTTCCTTTTACTGATTGTGCAGGAGCAGTGGGCTATAAAAGCACTGCAGTTCCTCATCCCAGAGTCATATCCTTGCCCATCTGCAGCTAGTCATATGCTCCGTTCATTTCATCTGCATGACCACCTATGAGAGTACACAGTGTGTTAGAGGAGAGATCAGTACATGCATAAACATGCTAGCGGGCAGCTAATCAAATTATGAGAACTGACGCATGCGAGAGAACGCGGGTACCTTATTAGCAGCCTCTAAAGCGGTGATGAGTGTGTTCAGCTCTTCTTTGTTCATTTCTATGTTGACAACTCTCTGGATTCCATTCTCAGTCAGGTCGAGACAGAGGTTCAGGAGAGGAGTGTTTAAAGATGACAACTTATCGCTGGATAATGCAAGCTATACAGGAAACAAAATGGTGGGATGAGAATGAAACAGAAAGCCATTTGGTCAATAAAATCATCATCTTAACAAGCAGGGCTAGAAATGCACCGACCCCCCTTTTCTATATAATCTTGATAACATGCTGGGTATTGGGTGATTTTGATTGGCTGAATACTGATATTCTCTTAGTAACTGTGAGCCAAATGCAATTTGATGCTGACGTTATGCAAAACATCAGAGGCGTAGGGACAGTGTGCTTTAATACAATGTGTCCTGTGGTCATGTACATGATATTTCATATCTGTCAACATTACATGGGGTTCACTGCATAAAATAGGTCAGTGATACGGATTGATCTGATCCTGATCCAGCCTCAGTATGAATCCTAAAATCAATGGTTGGTACTGAGCTGGTGCATTCCTAGACAGGAAACTTTGCACTGCTGTGTACTTTTAGCTGCCAGTTGAAGTCATCTAGTTGTGTACTGCAGATTCTGTTGGTTCTGTCCACCAGTGCGTGCCTGATCTCCTCCTGCCTGGCATGCACACACTGCAGAACAGCCTCTGCACGGACAGAGTCCAAATCACCCAGCAATTCTTGTACCTACACACACACACACACACACACATATATATAAACACACACCACCCAAGTGCACAAAATACAAAATGCATGAGATATATTAAAGGGGCGGGCTCACCCTTCCAAGAATCCAATTTCTTGTTTTTCCTTACATACGGGCTACTGCATATCAAAAGCATATGATGACTACTCTGCTAGTGCTCATCATACACGCTCACCTAGCTGGATACCAAGCCTTTACATGGAACCTTTCACTAATAAAAATGGAAGACATCTTCACAAAGGTTATGAGGAGTCTAGTATGAGCCCAGATGTAGAAGGGACCAGGCATCATGAAAAAAACGCCTATGGTTCTTCAGCCCTACTAACTCCTGAACAACAATGTCAGGCAAACTCCCATGGTAACTCCATGGGTGGAAGATTAACAGCCTGAGCGAGGGATGAGAGTGAAGTTGATCTACTTTTATTACAGTTTACTGTGTACTCCTTTATTGTCGTATACTTGATTATGATTGGACAATAATAGCATTCTACAGTCTTACATTTCTGTACATCAATCTGTTGCTAAGGAACAAATCTTTTAGTGGAAGCAATAAAATCACTTTTAATCAATTAAATAGTTTTCAAATCAATACTTTGTGTCAGATTATTTCATAGTTGGTAGGTAGCCATGTAATAAGCAGGACTGTTGTTGATCGTTTTTCAGACGAACACAGCGGAATATCAACGGCATAAAAATGGTGACCCGATCCTTACCGTGGAGGCTTCTGGGAAGGGTGAGCCAGGCCCCTTTCAGCACCATATGGTTCACATCATGCCAGAACAGAAATTAGCCCTGGATAGCTTCTACATACAAATCTTTATAACATATAAAGTGTATAGCCAAAAGTATGTGGACACCTTCCCATCACACCAATATGTGGTTCTTCTTCGACCTGTTTCCACAAAGATGAATGCACAATTTTATGGAATGTCTTTGTATGCAGCAGCTTTATGATTAACCTTTAGAGGAACTGAGGTTCGAAAACCTGCTCCAGTAGGACAGTTTCCCATTGCACAAAATCAGGCCCAAAAAAATAAGGTTTGCCAATGTCGGCATGGAAGATTCTCCACAGGCCTGGGCCCTGAACTCAACCACATTGAACAACGTTGGGATGAACTGCACCCCTGCACAAAACCTAGAGGCTCTTGACAAGAGCATCTAGGTTTTGTGAAGGGGTGCAGTTCATCCCAAAGAGTCTTGTGGTTTAATGAGCATGCTATCCAGCGAACAGTTCTTCCTGAGTAAGATTGGACGCCCCTGTCCAATCTTACCCAGGAAGGACTGTTGTGGGTGCAGGTTTTTAATTCCAGCCAAGCATGGGCCACACCTGATTCCACCTGTTTAACCAGCTGAGCTTGACTTTCAATAGACTCAAATTTGGCTTCTGATTGGTTGGAATGAAAACCGGCACCCACGACGGTCCTTTCTGGATGAGATTGGACACTTCTAATCTAGTGGAACACATTCCCAGAAGACTGGAGGCACTTACACCTGCAAAAGGGAGAGACCAAGCATGATGGGTGTGATTGCTCAGGTGTTCACATACTTTTAGCCATACAGCTTGTGTACACCCAACTGAAGCTCTGCACATTGCTCTTAACATGTAAACATTCCTAACCTCCTGATCTGAGCATTTCCTTCCAACAACGACTCGAAAGAAGGAGGTTAGTGAGCTGATCAGTTCTCCCCACTCCAGCAGACTCCATGTTTCACCATACTCTACGCGCTTTGGGTGACTCCGACCACAGAGTCCATCCACCACCCTGTGCAGGAGCTGGACAAGCAGCAACCACACCAAGTTCACTCATCACATGCATAAGAGAACCATTCATTTAATTACTTGTTTATTAACAAACAATGCCTTTATCATATTTAGCAATATGAATGCATTTATGAATTTTAATGGCATACATCACCAGGCAGGACAATATCTAGACTCTGTTGCAAAAATCAAAGAACACTTCAGTGGATCAGGAGAATGAGACCCCTGGTCATTTCCACCATTAGTTGTTGTTGTGGTTACACTAATGTACATGACATGGCAACCTGGTTTAGGACTGATGCTGGTTTGCGCTCGTTTTCCGTATAAACACACTGCCTGCCCCAATATACTTAAAACACTTCATATTTTAATGCAAGTACAAGTACTTTATAGAGCAACGCACAGTCCGCTTTCTGTTACCTACTTTAGGACACTCTGCTAGAGAGATTTTATCGAGCAGCTTTAGCATAGCGACTACCAGCTCCTCTGTCCGCCATACATCAACTGACAAGTCTATCACGTGACTGGGGCGCTCAGAGCCGTGTTGCCATGTCCCCGGTTTTCATGCATACCTTGGTCACGTTTGTGTTTGGACTACTTGCTCTGCAGAAGAGTATATTACACGTGCATATATTAAAATATTGACCATCAAATGTAATTATTTGCTTACTTTCTAAGAATATACCAGCTGATGAGATAATAATGGAAACAGTACACAAATATTTAAGTGGTTTCTTTATTTTTGGCAGCCTCCGTAGGATAATTAGATTTTTTTAGGAATTTACAGAAAGGTCGCAAACATTATGTTTGGGTCTCATAATTCTTAGTTAGAAGTGTGGAATATCGTGTGATATAACCTTTAAATATTACACTTTACTGTTATAGTCATGTAAGATTTTAACTTTAATGCCGTGTGTATCATATTTGATACATGCATTTCTGAGACCTTGTTATTGCACAAATTGTGTGTAATTCCCAAAGTATCAAATAAATACAAAAGAAAAATACTTGCAAATTATTTTTATTTATTGTTTT
>JAQLOM010000037.1:17183499-17194739 GCA_030068315.1 Chrysichthys thysi | reverse complement strand
CATCTGTCCACCAACCTGTAGCCATTTAGTGTATTTTAAAAATTCTTTAGCAGTGTTTGGGTACACAAAGGTATACAATACAATGTTGCACCAGGCAATGCTGTGAATATTGAATATGCATACATTCAGTTCTTTCAGATTAGTCTACTTCAACAAAACACCAGAAAATGGAGATTACGATGTATTTCATCTACATAGCACCTGAAATATGAGACTGTTTTTGAATGTCAATTGCTGTAATGTGCAAAATTGTGTGCATGTGTATGTATGGTGTATTTAGGCGATGGCGCAAATGATGTCAGTATGATTCAGGTGGCAGATGTGGGTGTTGGCATTTCAGGTCAGGAAGGCATGCAGGTATGCTTGTTCACGCCTTCCATTCTTTCTTCTTTTTTTCTGATCTCCTATGCTGTTGTTAAGGGAGCTACTCGGGTATCAAATTTCAGCATTGACCTCAATAAAGAGGCTATATCTGTAAAACATCTGGACACTTGCAACTGATACACACTGTGCGTGTTGGTAATGGAAACGGCATCCTTCTCAGGTCCAGACTCATAAATCCTTTAGTCATGAGCTCATCCTATTGCTTCTTGGAGAGCTTATGAATCATTGATAGCAATGAAATGTGTATGTGTGTGATTACTTTTAGTAACGGAAAGCACTAGTACAGTGTTTAAGGATTTATTAATCTATTCACATGTTGGGACACTAGGAGTGGAAAACTGTAAGTTAGAGATAAATGTGAGTTAGGAGTCATTTTGTAGTCTCTGTGTAATTTACTACTTCTGCCATCTGCACATATAAAAAATGTCAAAATGACTAATTGTATAAGAAGTTTTATTAGTCTATAAACATATCTACAACTGCATGTGTGTGTATATATGTGTATATCAGAATCAGAATCAGAATCCTTTATTAATCCCTGAGGAAATTATGTAGTCACAGTTGCTCCCAGACAGTAAGAAAGAAAGAGAGTAGATTTCTATCAGGTTTTCTAACAGTAGTAGATAATACAATATATTACAATTATAGAATGATACAATAATATAATAGCTCTAATTTACCCATATTACAATATTACAATAATTCAATATACAATAATACACTAACTATAACTATTATTATTATCACCATAATATGATTAATATAACTATATTATTATTGTTAACTATTAATAAATAAATAAATAAATGCAATATGTAAATGTACACTAGCTCAATATAGACATGACAAATTACAGAATAGTGAATTAAATTGAACAGTGAGTTGTTTTTTTTTGTGCTTTAACCCTCTCAAGGCAGGCGTTGCTGATTTGCAACAGTTAAAAGAACTTACTAAAACTGTTACTAAAACTTAATTTGAGCCTGAAAGGGTTAAATGGAGGAGTTGTACAGGGAGATAGCCACAGGCAGAAATGATTTCCTGTGCCATTCAGTGGTGCATTTAGGTAACCTCAATTTATGTATCCCAACCCAATATATGCAAGATTTTGTTTTTTTGTTTTTTCTTTGGGTTTTTTTTTGGGGGGGGGGGTTGTTTGTTTGTTGTTGTTTTTTTAATGGTGTGTTTCCTGGCTAGGGTACTGTAATGTACGTCTCTGAAATTTGATGTAAATTGATCCACTCCAAAACTAAAAGCCCTTGTGTGTGTACCTGTGATAGATGCATTTACTTTGTGGTTAGCTGTGTGCTAAAGATACAAGAGTACACAAAAAGGGTTGTCTCCATTTTTGGAGTCTGATTCAGACCGTGCTTCAGACTTACTGTTGGAGTTCCCCATTGTAGGACTGGAGAACGGCAAAGCGTACACTGTCCGCGTTATCAGACTAGGAGTGGTTTCCTGTTTGCTACTTCATTTGAATAGTTTCAGATATTTGAGGGTATAATAAAACTGCATTCCTTGTACATTTTCCCATACGACGAGCAACAATATACATGTCTGTACATTACCTACTGAATGTGTTGTATAGAATAAATAATGAGACATTATCTGCTTGGTTCTGTTGTATGCTCTCAAGGCTGTGATGTCCAGTGATTTTGCCATCTCCAGATTCAAATATCTAAGAAAACTCATGCTGGTTCATGGGCACTGGTGCTACACACGACTAGCTAACATGATCCTGTACTTCTTTTATAAGAATGTCGTGAGTATCAAACCACACACACACACACACGTACGCTAGGCACTTTTGCACCAGAGGAACTTTTCATAGTTAATCTCAGGAACTGAGAACGATTGTAGTTGTTAGAATGTCGTTTTTAGGGACTTTGTAGCTCCTACTTCAGGTTAGGAACTCTCCCAGCACAATAGGAATCATGGGAGACGCATGTGTACGGCGACAGACGTAAGTGTAGCGAGATGCTTCGAGCCGCACAGTCGTTTTTTTTTTTTTTTTTTAATCAGTCAGTGTGCATTACACTAACAGCACCTTACGAAAGTGAACTTTTTTAAATGAAGAATCCACATGACATGTAATGGTTATCAGATGAGAGAAGCTGAAGCCTGAGGTGGAGTGGAGGGGCAAACTAAACTAAAACTAAAACTAAAAAAAAAAAGCTATAAGTGCTTGATTTAAAGAGAAATGCATGTATGCTGCCTGTCTCATTATTCTGACGAATCCATATGGAAGAAATGTAAACAAAGAGGTGCGCAGTTCAGGAGGGTTAAAGGTGACGCGTTAGTCGAAATAATCTAAAATCATTGAGTTTAGTAGTAGTTTTTCTAACTGCCAGATAGGCTATATAAAGAAATAAATCTTTGTGTCTTCATATTGCATAGCCAAATCCAGTTCGGCTGGAAACATTCAAAGTAAGGTACAGCCTTAAATCCATGTAAAATGTTAGGTGTGTAAACAACAGCTTTTAATGATGATGATAAAATGAAGGGGAAAAGATCAATGGAGCAACAGTGAAGTCCAATATCCAACAATGTGATTTTGATGTGGCTTACATGTCTTCGGTGTTCCTACTGGTGGTATGAATGCAAACAGAAAAACCCACCCTAGACACCCTTAAGGTGTGTAGTTCTCAGGCGAGCTCCCCTGGAAAAGTCCCTCGAACTGTTTTGTCCAAAAGTGCCTACTGATTTATTCTAGCAAACCAGAACACAAAACACATTTTTAAACATTAAACATGAAATAATTCCATTATGTGCTTTCTTCCCCCCATCCCCCCTTCGCCCCCAGATGTATGTGAATCTGCTGTTCTGGTTCCAGTTCTTCTGTGGTTTCTCAGGAAGTACCATGAGCAACTCTTGGGTGCTTATCTTCTTTAACCTGCTGTTTACGTCAGCTCCACCGCTGTTGTATGGTGTGCTGGATAAAGACGTGTCTGTTGACACACTTCTGTCTCTGCCACAGCTTTACAAAGCTGGACAGAACTCTCAGGTGGGGAAAAAACCTGATGGTCATCCTGTCGGATCTGCTGCTAACACTCTTTATGCTCTTGTTTAGTGTAGCATTTGGGATATAGGGGTGTTGTAAGCTCTATTTTTCCTGACCACTCGCATTGCTATTGGCCTCTTTTTTTTTAAACCTTTTCTCCAGCATTTTAATTTTCATATGCTATGCTATAAATTATTTTTCCCTATAATAAGAGTCATTTAATCAATATATCCTGAAATCATACCACATTTATTTACTAAAGTTTTTTTGTTTTTTTTTTTTGTTTTTTTTTTTACTTTTTGAGTACACAGATGTGTAATATCCTCATGTGCCCCTCTTTGCTTTCAGGCCTATCTCCCCTCCACTTTCTGGATGAACATGCTGGATGCTTTTTACCAGAGCCTGGTCTGCTTCTTTATTCCATACTTTGTGAGTCCATCTTTAGGTCCACTATATTGTCTGCATACAGTAAATTAATGACACACTGCTTTGCATTTGCTAATTTGAACTGAGCTGTGTAAATATTAGGATATAAGATCTTTTTATAGCACTTCTCCACCAAGCAACACTTGGTGTTAGTCCCAAACCAGAGTTGATCCCCTTTAGAGTACCGTCCAGTCTTCTAGGAAGTATTTCCACTAGAATTCAGTGCACAGCTCTGTGCTTTTGCCTATTCAGCCACAAGGACATCATTAAGGTCAGCTACTGATGTTGGGTGAGGATACCTGGGGTTCAGTTGGTATTCCAGTTTTCACTGAGGTTGAGATCAGGACTCTGTGCAGGCTACTCAGGTTCTTCCATTCAAACCTTGGCAAACCATGTCTTCATGGACCACATTTTTGTGTACAGGAGTATCATCATGCTGGGACAGGGCTGGTCCCCTTATTTACAGTGGTGGGAAACAATAATGCAGCAGCCTACCAAGACATCCTATACAGTTGTGTGTTTCCAACTTTGTGAGAAAAGTTTGGGGAAGAAGCACATGTTAGGGATGTGATGGTCAGCCGTGTTTTGGCCATATAGTGTATTTTGTATAGTATTATGTAATATTACTCCCTTCCCCCATATCTACCTCATTTAGTGTTAGGCAGTTGCGAGTTTTGCTTCCTTGGTGCCTAGCCAAAGATAACTGTGGCATCATACTGGAAGAGGAAATATATTTTACCCCCACAAAGGGTAAGGTAATGGTTTTAAAGAGGATATTTGGATAGGAGTGATAGCATGTTGGGATAAACGACTCATTGAAGCTACACAACACTCAACGGCCTCACTTTAAAGGGTATGCCAGATGAAAACATTTGTTTTGGTGTAAACAGCAGGATGGTTACTCATGGCTAAATCATCAAAAATTCAACTGACATTCAAAACTGGCAGTTTGTTTTTCTTTTGTTTTTAATTGGTTTTAGTAAAAATACTATTCCAGAAATAAAAAATCCTCACAAACGTATAAAGAAAGAACGAAAATGAAAATGTGAGAGAGCCATCCCTCAAAGTCAAGTAACGTTCATGGCTGAACCTCAAATTATGTGCTGAGCATGAGGACAAATGGGCACATCATAAAACTACAACCTTGCCTCAATGGAAACTTTGGCAAAAGTCCCTACACTTCTGATGCTTTTTGTGTCAAAGAGAAGTGATATCATGCAGAATCATTAATCAGGAAGCCACACTCATGTCCCGGCTTGACTCGTTCGGTGCCTGAGCAAGAAGTATGACCAAATTTAGCAGGAGTAATTGACTACAGCATGGATCATATATAAGAGGAAACAGCAAAAAAAAAAAAAAAAAAAAAAAAACAGCCGGATGAGACAAGCACTGTCTAGTGGAAAAGCACTGTAACTTACTGATAATGTTTTGTCATTAATTCATTGTCAGGTATTAGTTATGACACATGTTCTTAATGTTATTAATCGTTTATGTATTGTGTGTCTTTAACAGACGTATGCAGGTTCAGACATTGATCTGTTCTCTTTTGGTTCTCCCATCAATGGTTCAGCTCTTCTCATCATCCTTCTGCACCAGGTCATAGAAAGCCACACACTGGTGAGACACTGCAGAATCAATAAAAAAAAATGTTCCTTAATGGATTACATTATTTTTAATGGCAAGTGTATTATGTGTGCATTCTTCCTTTTACCAACTACAGTGGTACTTTGGTTTTCGTTGAGTTTTTCCATGAAAAATTTCTCAGTTTTTTTCGGGTGCCTCGGATTTCGTCAGATTTCACTGCTGATTTTGTGAAAAAAAATAAAATAAACAAAGGGCGACCCATGCGTTCTCATGCTCAGTGTGGTGTTATTTCTCATTGTGTGAGCATCACCCCGCGCGTCTGGCCAAACAATTCCATTGCTTTCCAGTGTTTTTGTGCTTTTTTTTATTGATCGTGATCATACATTGTACTATTATGCTAATACTACAATTACATGCAAGTAATTACTGTGTATACAGTACATATTCGGTGTAATGTGTTTATTTTGTGCTTATTTTGGTATGTATTTTGGAGTGTCTAGAACGAATTACCGTAATTTCCGGACTATAGAGCGCATATATGTTGGGAATATACGCCGCACCCACTAAATTTTAAAAGAAAAAAATATATTTTTGCATATATTAGCCGCACCAGACTATAAGCCGCAGATATATATTTTGTGAAATGAGATATTTACACAAGAAAGTTTTTATAAATGTTTATTTGCATACCTTAATGTGCGTGTCATGCTTCTTGGGTCAAGTGCCAAAAACTACAGTAATGTCATCTTCTGTGCATTGATCTGTTGTGTCTTTCATGTTTTAGCGCCCCCTGAAGGCAGTTAGCGAAGAAAAATCTATAGATAAGCCGCATTGGTGTATAAACCGCAAGGTTCAAAGCGTGTGTGTGGGGTGGGGGGAGTAGCGGTTTATAGTCCAGAAATTACGGGTAATTGGATTTACATTGATTCATATGGAAATAACTGCCTCGGTTTTCGTCGGTTTCAGAGGAGCGAGGGATTACCGTTGAAATCCGAGGTTCCACTGTAATAACATAGGTGCTGCACAGAGATAACTGGTACCTGTAACTTTGGTTAACTCTGTGTTTTGTCTTGGGGGTTTTTTTGTTTTTTTTCTTAATGCCATCCACCCAAAACAGCCAGGGCGATGAAGGGAAAAATAATAAAATTCTTGGCAGTTCAAAAATAAGGGTTCACCTCTCATCTTTGTTATACTGATGAGCTGCATCATAGAGCTTCAGTTTGTTTGTGTAGTCAGGCTAATGAACACATTTCTGGTTGAAATACTATTGTACGGAGATCCAACACACGTCTTCTCCCTGCTGTTGTCCGTTTGTAGTGAGTGCAGACATGCCGCATATCTATGCATACTTTAAACCGTTGCTGGCTCATAAGACATGCAGTAATGATACAGGAATGGTGCTGCATTTAATGGTAAAGGGCCCTGCTGAAGCAAAACTTTACTAAACCATACTGCCATCACTAATTGACCGTGAACACTACGGGTTTAGTTCCCAAAATGCCCAGATTCTGTTTCTCTGAGTGTATTAGGTTTGGTCCAGGTTTACTTATTTATTTAACTATCTTTGCCTCCTGTTAACACTGGTTTGTTGTGTGATCTGCAGACATGGATTCATGCAGTGGTGTTACTAGGCAGTGGCATCTTCTACTATGCGTTTGTCCTGGTGTTCAGTATCACATGTGTGACCTGTAACTCTCCCACAAACCCATTTGGCATCGAGACCAGACTGATGTCTGAGCCAATGTATTACTGTGTGTGTGGACTCACTACTGTCCTAGCACTGCTGCCCAGGTACATGCATGCACGCACACACACACACACACACACACACACACACACACACTGCTATACATACTTTTACAAACATCTCCAGGATCACCTACCTGCTGATCTGTGCTAATTCATTCTTGCAAAGAGTTCTCACATCCCCGCCCCCCTGCTCTGTGTGTTATTTCTCTCACAGGGTGTTGTATCGTGCCCTGTCTAACTCCCTCAGCCCGTCTGACTTGGTGAAGGCTCAGAAACTGGACAAGTTCTCCATAGGGCAATACTGGAGCAGTATGCATCTCTGCAAAGAAAACAAATCTGCCAAAGAAAAGTTGAACTCCAGGTTCATCCCTCAGACTCTGAGCGTGAATGCTGACATGCCCCACTTTGTGAACTGCAATCCAGAGACTGGTCCTATACCCTCCTGATTCATGAGCAAATGCTGCCTCTGTACTGAGAAATTGTCAACATTGTACTTTTGAGATCAGCAAAACCAGTCACATCTCAAACTGCCTTTGCTTCAATTAAAGTGTGTGTTGTCAAAGACATTTATCCACATTCTCATCTTGTCTTATCAAAACTACACAGTTATTGAAGAGTGCCTTGAGAAAGCATTCAACTGACATACTTTTTCCCACAGAACACAAAAAAGTTTGAATAATCTCAGAATACCCAGAACAGACTAAGGATGATTTCTCCAAATTAAGAAGGTGGAGGGATGGTGGGAAAGGACACCTTCCTGACACAAAAATCATTTTACTTTGAGTATAAATATACTTTTATAATAGGAGTAATCTGTGAAAATGTTCATAATCTTTCTACATTCAAGGTTGGACTTTTTTTTTTGTTTTTTTTGGGGGGGGACAAGGTTGATCCTTGGTTTTGGTGCACTATGCTATATTAAGTTACCAAACACTATAATGCTGAACAAATAGGGCACTTGTCAGAAAAGTTACTGTAAGCTGCTGAATGAAGAACTGCGACTCTGCGATAGTAGAAGATGGTGTTTCTAAGAGGAGAAAATGAGTTGCATCAGGTTTGCACCTGCTTCATTGTAGAGAAGACTTGCTGCCACACTGGCCCTTGGTGGATACCACTGTCTAGCCCTGATCTAAAAGAAACTGCAGAGAAACTAAGATTTTGGCCTACCTGCAAAGTGTCCCAAATGAAGTAGTTCCAACCTGATGCCATCAACGGTGGGCAATATGCCCATGTAATGGCCTGTTTGTTAGCAACATGAACAAAAACCGGCAGTTTTGTTAGGATTGATGTTTACATTTATATGCACAACATTTGGTAGAAGCCTTTATAAGTGTTTTTCAGTTTCCATCCAAATCCTATCTGAATACATAGATCAAGGTTTAATAATACTAAGCTAAAAACCTACTAGACAAGAATACAGCAGTTAGTACAGCACAAGCAGTTTTTTACTTTGAAAAACAACATTGAATCAAATGTTACACATTACAGTGAGATTCTTACCAAAGACTTAAAGAACAACTGCTGAAGACGTTTCTTGTTCAACACAAGCTTAATTTAAACCAAGGTTTAATAAGACTTCTGTCTGCAGAGTTTTTCTATTCCCAACACACCTCAAACTCATGGTGAGATGGATAACCTATAGTGGGCTTCCAGACCACACTGCAAAAGCAACATTGGACTTTGAGAGGCTTTGAGAGTATTACATTTGGTGATATAAGTAATACAGAATTACTACTTGTGTTTTTTTGTTTTGTTTTGTTTCGTTTTGTTTTTTGTTTTTTTTAAACGACTGTTCCGTACTAGTCGAAAGTTTGGACACACCTACTCAATCATAGGTTTTTAGAAGACATCAAAACTATGAAAGAACACCTATTTCACATAGGGAATTATGTGGTTTAAAAAAAAGGGTTTAAAAACAAAGTATGTTTCATATTTTAGATTCTTCAAAATAGCTGTCGTTTACCTTGATGACAGTATTGCCATTCTCTTAACAAATTCATGAGGTTTTCACCTGGATTGCTTTGCAATAGACAGGTGTGTCCTGTCAAAAGGTAATTTGGGAAATTTTTTGCCTATTTAAGTGTGAAGTCATGAGTTGTTGTTTTGAGCTGGTGTTCGTATACAGTAAATAGCCCTCTTCAGCAAACGTAGTAATCTATATTATGTCAAGAACCGCTCAACGAGTAAAAGTAAAGAGAAACAACAGATCATCATTACTTTAAGGCATGAAGTATCTTTTATGTAATTAAAATAAAGGAAAAAACATTGAATTAGAAGGTGTGTCCAAACTTTTGATTGGTACTGTAACATTCATTTGCACATGACTGGACAAAATGAGCAAAATGCAATAATGTGAAATTGTTTAAGTGGGATATGCCTTGTGACTTAAATGTTTACACAAATGTTAACATTCATTAGTACACCCACAAATTAAAAAAAAAAACCTGAGTCATTTGTTAGAGGGCTCATTTGTATATTGCACTCAATTGCAGTACCAGCATTTCAGTATTGTAATACTCGACTAGTAAGTGAAACACTGGCTACTGACTGACTTGTTCACATGATTTATATTTTTTCTGTAGTCAGTGCTAATGACTTGTGCGGTTCAGTGAGACATACAGTAGTTTTAAAAGGATTGTGGAAAATGTGATGAATTTCTTTGCAGCCAATAATGGGTGTTGATCAGTAATCATTTTTTTGAATGACAATCAGGAATGAACAATCTGACCAAATGTGATTGTTAAATATGATTTTGTGACTAAATTAAATTTTTTAAAAATCAGAATGTTATGAGTTGTGGTTGTTTTCTGTTTGGTCCTGTGTATATTTTTGCGACCTACTTGATACTTTTGAAAGAATTTCTTATGCAAGAAAAAAAGATTATAAACAGATATAAAATTTGTTTAAAAAATAAAAAAAAAATTATGAAAACCGCTGTTCTTACTCTTTGTATTGTACATTGTTTTGGAGGCCTGTAACTATAGACTATTTCATGAAAATTTGATATTTACTATTACAGTGCTGAACAATTTACACTCTGTCAGAAGCTTTCAAATACACTCTATATGGACAAATGATTGTGGACACCAGACCATCACACCCATATGTTTTTTTTTTTTTTAAGATCCCATTCCAGATTTATTCCCCCCTTTGCTGTTATAATAGCCTCCACTTTTCTGAGAAGTCTTCCCTCTACATTGTGGAGTGTGACTGTGGGGACTTATGTTCATTCAGACACAAGAGCATTAGTGATGTCAGGCGCTGATGTTGGGTGAGGTGGCCTGGGTGCGGTCAGAATTCAAGTTCATCCAAGGGGGATGTTCAGTGGGGTTGAGGTCAGGGCACTCCAATTTTTTTCACTCAATCCCGGCAAACCATGCCTTCAGGGACGTCACTTTGTACACAGAGACATTGGCATGCTGGAACAGAGTTGGGCCTCTTGGTTCAAGTGAATGAAAACACTGCATACAGAGACATCTTATACAACTGTGTACTTCACCTGTTGAGTTGATTAAAACACTTGTTCTCAATGAATCAGGCTAATTAGGATGATTTAGAACAGCTTGGACAATTTAGAATGGTATAGAACTTTGGATAAATAAATAAAAGCTGACAAATATTTTTTTTCACAATGATGCCTCTTGTACATTGTCTTGTTACCGTCTGGGAGACGCCTGTGTCATTTCTGGTCAAACCCTTGCTGGTTGAATAAAAGTAACTTTAAGTCAAAATATGCCAGGGCTAATAGTTTCGGACGTGACTGCCCGTGTGTGTGTGGGGGTGGCACGGTGGCTGAGTGGTTAGCACTGTCGCCTCACAGCGAGAAGGTTCTGGGTTTGAGCCCCGGGTTCAGCACGGGTGCCTTTCTGTGTGGAGTTTGCATGTTCTCCGCGTGTTTGCGTGGGTTTCCTCCCACAGTCCAAAGACATGCACAGAGGGATTAGGCTAATTGTTGACTCTAAATTGGCCCTAGGTGTGAATGTGAGTGTGCATGGTTGTCTGTCTCTGTGTGTTGCCTTGCGGTGGATTGGTGACCTGTCCAGGGCGTATCCTGCCTCTCACCCGATGTCAGCTGGGATTGGCGCCAGCTTCCCCCCGC
>JAQLOM010000037.1:17164938-17183186 GCA_030068315.1 Chrysichthys thysi | reverse complement strand
TATGTATGTATGTATGTATGTATGTATGTGTGTGTGTGTGTGTGTGTATATACTCAGCAAAAAAAGAAACGCCCCTTTTTAGTCTTGAGAAAATGCTCAGTACAAAGTACGTGTGGGCGTGACCGTTGTTTTGTGGGCGGGCCTATCGCCATGTGGGCGTGTCTGTATGACAGGTTGAGCGAGTTCCTCTTCGGCGTGTTTAATAGATTCCTCATAAACAGTCGGTTTTCTGCTGAAGTGTCACTCTCAGTAAATCTGCCTCCGACACCGCAATGAGTGTCTGCAGCTCCACATTCAGTGGTCCAGAGGACATGGACGAGTTGGAGACTGTTGGGTGAGTTGTGCATTTCATGACTAAACAAACAGTTCGGCAGTTTAAACAGATGCTCATGTTAAATGTGTCCAGGCGGGGAGTGTGTACACTTCACCGTGCGGTCGGGTCCACAAGGAAACGGGTTTATTCCGCTTTGGACTTAGCGCTGGTGCTTCCTTTGTATTCACTTCAGTGTCTGGGCGAATATGAACATCAAACCCATCACTGTGTCCATCCTGTAGCTGCACCTGGTGTGTGTGTGTGTGTGTGTGTGTGTGAGAGTCCAGACAGAGCAGGTGCGGAAATGACCCGTTTAACGCCATGTGTGGTTGGAAAATTTGGATTATTTACGTATTGGGTTTGTGGGTTTCGTGCTGCTATTTCTGTATAAAAAGGTCAAGTGGAAAGTGTGTGTGTGTGTGTGTGTGTGTGTGTGGCTGCAGTATAAGGAAATGTCTGATTTCAGCTATGCTCTAATGAACAGAGGGCTGTAAACATGTGCTGGCCCCTCAACTCAATAGTGTTTACGTTCTTACAAAGGTATTTTTGTTGGAATAAAACATGTCTGAGGGATTTCTAATTTCTATTTTTCTCCTTCTGTTTTTAATGCGGGATTTGAGTGTCCTAACTCCAGGAAACTGGACATCTCTAAGGCTACATTATCTGATTATTTTGGGCTTGGAGCTCCACCTCCCATGGAGCGGGTATTCCCCTGTTTAGACATGTACATGTCCAGTTGAGATGCCTTTTTGGGTAACAAGGAAATCTCACGATTTATATGTTTTGGCGTGCGTTCTGATGCCTTTGCTTTAAATTTGTTGTTTACTGCAGATGTGTGTGATCACATCTGGTGGCGTGGTGGCACGTTGTCGCCTTACAGCTCCAGGGCCCCGGTTCGATCCTGAGCTTGGGTTTTTGCCTGTTCTTGCTATGGCAGTGTGGGTTTCCTGTGGGATCCTCCAGTTTATCAGGTTCACCGATTTCCACTACCTCAAGTTTCCTTTTCGGCCATTTGAATGCACTGTGATGGACTGGGATCCCATCCCAGGGTGTATTCCTGCTTCCTGCCTCACGTTCATAGGATAGACTCCAGATCAACAGCTACCCTGACCAGGATAAGGCAGTGACTGAAACTGAGTGAATGAGTGTATTACACACAAATGACCAAAAAAAAAAATCTTTCAATACATGTATGCGTTGAGGGGAGAGTAAGATAAAATGTACAAGTAGTTTGGCATTATGCTGATTTCTGCCAACAGATGTGATTCGTCTGTAGATTTCTATTTCTATTTATGAAATCTATAATCAGTATCTCTTGTTAGCAAAAGCAAAATAGCACAATTTTTTGAACATGGCAAACAATTTTACTGCCTGGCTCAAATCTCTCTCTCTCTTTCTTTCTGTCTGTCTGTCTCTCTCTCTCTCTCATCTCTAGTTGGTACCATTATGACTTGTCCCGACATGCAGCTGAGGCTCTGCTCTTGTCAAATGGGGTCGATGGAAGTTTTCTTCTCAGAAACAGCAACAAGGGACCCGAATGCTTTGCCCTCTCTGTCAGGTTAGCTACTACTTCATCTCTCCTCTTATTTCTCATGTTTGATTCACACAGGATGTGTATGTGTGGATATATTTACCCGTGTGTTGTGGAAAGAAATGAAGTCTGACACTGATCTGTTAAAGCAAAGAGACAAAAGAGTTTATTAGAATTCAACATACATGAAGAAAGAAAACCTACACACACACTCATGGGTATGTGTGTGAGAGAGAGCTACCTCCTGTCTCTAGCTGTATCTGTTTATATCTTCTCGCAAGCATGCAAAGCTTATGTCTGGCACATGAATATTTTCTGATTGGTCATTAGGTCAGCCTTGTCCAATCGCTGACTGCCAGAATACGAAAAGATCTGTGACTCAGCTTATTTTGACTGTCATCATCAAGGCCTAGGTTAATACACAGTACGGTTATCTGTGACACACAATACACACACGTCAGGTTATCCGTTCTTTTCTTCTTAAGCTCTAGTTACAAACAACATATGTTTCTACCTGTTGTAAAACATTGTAAGCATTACTAGTGTTACCATGTTACTTGCTTGATTGCCTTCCCTACCAGTATTTGTAACGTGAGTCTTATTTCAGGAGGGCACTGCCAGTGGGAACGCAGTCTATCGGCTTTTCTTTGCCAGGGCTTACTTGTTTAGTGTTCTTGTTTATCGGTGTTTAGTCACAGATTTTGAAATTGACCTAAGTAAATGAAAACCACAGTATTGAAGAGAAGAGCATTTTGTGCATTGCATTCCACTGAGTTTAGTTTTTTTGCTCATACTTGTTTCAGTTCCCCCTTTTAAAGTTATGGTAGTGTTAGGCTAAAAAGTAATATATCAGTGTTATGTATTCAAATCCTACCCCATCATGCTGAATGCATTATATTGTGCTACGCTGGCAGAGCTTTAGCATATATGTGGATTCTGCTCGTTGTTTAAATGAATACATTTAAATACATTCAGATTGAGAGTCTGTATTAGTGTAGTGCAATGTTGTTCTGTAAAGGTTCATTGTACTGCTCATAGTGCTAGGAGAAACTGGGAAGGTGTCTAAAACGTAAAGTAGCCCTTATTGGACTAAATGTCTTGGTTTGATTCAACCAGGGCAAAGGACTCGGTGAAGCACTTTCACGTGCAGCGGCAGAACGGGAGGTATTCTTTCGGCTTCAATGAGTTTTCATGCCTACAGGATTTCACCAGTCACCTGGCCAACCAGCCGCTACTGGGCAGCGAGACAGGTTTGCCACGCACACATAAACAAGCAAATCCCTTTTATTTTTGTCTGATTCTCTAACTTCCATGTGCTCTCTGATATTGTTTTATAGGCAACCTGCTCGTGCTGCGGTTCCCTTACCCCCGACAGGTGGAGGAGCCATCCATTTACGAGTCTGTGGTTGTGCACACGGCTATACAGACAGGACGCAGTGAAAGTGACCTGGTCCCCAATGCTCCATCAGTATGTCAAAAGCGGCTTACCTTTTGCATTAATGCATTCATCGTGTTGGTTGATTTTATCCTGTTTTTTATGATGAGAATCTGACTAAGCATTCATATAAAAAACCCAAAGATCAGTTTTGTTCATCACAAGAAAACGACCGTTTGATTCAAAGCAAACCAAAACTTGAAGTGCATTCAGTCTTTATATTGAAATACTAGCTGATTACAAGGGAAGTTGTTTGAATTAGCTGAGTGCAAGGGGGAAAAAAATCAAATGCAGTATTTATAAAATAAGCTTGTTAATTACCAATTTTATTTTTCAACAAATAGTGGTCGTACGTCATTTCCGTTTCAAACGCGAAAAGAATTTAATATATTTATTAGATCAAAGTTTTCTTAAATAATTTCTTACCAAATAGGTGTTTACTTCTTTTCAATATCAGTAAAATAACTCTCATGCAAATAATAACAATTCGTAAAGACGATATAAAAATGGCGTCCACAAACGAAGTGATCTGTTAAAATGTAAGTGCTAGTTACGCTGTTTCTGGTCATTCGCACGTATAATATGTTCTGTGGTCATACGTCATTTCCGTTTCAAATTCAAAAAGAATTTTTTATATATATAGATTTGTGCTGTTCATAGTTATTTCAGTGTTAATATGGTGGTTGGTGCTGTATTGTCTTTATTCCTGTGAGAAATTAGTGGTTGTGTGCTGCTCTGACATTACAGTGGGAAATTACCAACTCGGTTCCAGCGCCAAAAAATTAAGATGTTTCAGGGCTTCTTTTCTCAGTAAAGACTAATGTAGAAGTAGTGGAAAGAGCAAATGTTGGGCTCCAAGTTTCATAATGCAGGGCTACCATAGGACACGTTTGGGTTTAGTTCCTAGCAGATACTCAGCTGAGCTAGTTAGTGATGTATGAGATGTCAAACATGATGACCTCGGATGGCCATATTAGCGTGGCAAGCTAATAAGCAGTGTAAGGTCCTCGCTGAGAGTATGGATAAAAAACTGGACATATGAAAGGACTAAAGTGTGACTGCATCATTCATTGGAAAGAGATGAAGCGAGAGGTAAATCCCACTTATGCAGCTATCAGAAGGTAGTCAGACAGCATTGAGGGCAATGTAGGAAACTGTTAAACAATAAGGGAAAATAGACCAGAATAGTTTGGCAAAATAAATCTTGGACATCACTGAAGACCATATATTAATCTGTAAGATTACTATTCAAATTGTTCAGTTTAGTTCCTTTAATTAACGGAACTTATTTTGATTGAAGCCACCAAAGAAATTTGATACATAACTCAACACGTATTTCAATTCAGGAATTGATTCAAATGTCAGATTTTCTGTTAGATGATCTGTTACTATCTGTTACTGATTATATACCCTTCTGCAGCTTGGTACAAAAGAGGGATATCTGGTGAAACAAGGAGGCATCGTAAAGGTATGTGTCAAAATGAACATTCACCTTCTTGTACCGTATACATTCTTTATATTTGAGTCGAAACACTAGTTATGTACACTCACCGACCACTATATTATCATACTAATCCTCATACTAATATTGGGTAGGACCCTGCCTTTGTTCTCTGAACAGCCTCGATTCTTTGTGCCATTGATTCTGTAAGGTGTTGGGAAAACTTTGATTTGTCAGTTGTCCCTTTCTACCACATCCCAGTGTTGGAGAGCCTGTGGCATTTAAATAATTACTAGCCTGAATTCTTGACAAAGGGCTGGTTGGCTCCATGAATTCCTGCTGCTAATGCCAAATTTTGACCCTATCATCTGCTTGTTGCAGCAGAAATCAAGATTTATCAGAGCAGACATTCTTCACCTGTCCAATTTGGGTCGGTTTGTGCCCATATTATCACGTCAAATTCCTGTCCTGACAGGAGTGGAACCTGATGTGGCCTTCTGCTGTTGTAGCCCACCTGCCTGAAGATGCAATGTGTTCTGCATCCTGAGATACTTTTCTAATCAACATGGTTGTAAAGTATGGTTAGACGAGTTACCACAGCCTTCCTGTCAAGTCAAACCAGTCCATCTGGCACCAATATTGATACCATAGTCAAAAGTCACCAAGATCACCAACCCCCCCACCCCAATTTTAATGTGAACATTAACTGAATATGTATTTGCATGATTTTAGCCATTGCACTGCTGCCACATGATGACTGAATAATTGCATAGATGAGCAAGTGTACAGGTGTTCCTATAAAGCGCTAGTGGGTGTATGTACAAATAAATCTGCGGTTAATAATTAAGTCATAAGATCACTGATTTTTCTTAGATGTTTCGAGTACTTATCCATGTTTCTTTTAGAATTGGAAACAACGATGGTTTACGCTGAACAGAAATGAGCTGAAGTACTTCAAAGACAGAATGGTAAGTCTAAAAAATATCTCGCGCTTAGTTTAACATCATGTAATGTCAGATGATTAACGGCATTCTCTCTTTTTTCTGTATTTCTCTCGGTCAGTTTTCGGAACCCATTCGGACCCTGGATCTGACCGCGTGCTCTGCCGTTCAGTTTGATTACAGCCAGGACAGGGTTAACTGCTTCTGGTAGGAACGCTGATACTCGCACTGCTTGACGTTTGTTGTCGTATGTTAGGGGTTTATTTCCTGTCTGTTGAACTCTAAATTAGGGAAGTGCAACTAGAAGTACCTCCATACAGACAGAAAGGGCAGCATTTAGTTACCACTCGTTCTCTTCAAACCACCCACATGTACTTAAAAAAAAAATACACATTACAGTTCCCAAAGCTTTGGATAAATATTGTCACTAAACGTTGTGCTTATTTTTAAATATCTCTTACATCTTCTCATTATTTCCACAACCAGTCTAGTGTTCCCTGAGAGGACCTTTTATTTGTGTGCAAAATCGGGTGTGGAGGCTGATGAATGGATAAAGATACTGCGCTGGAAACTGGTAAGGCCAGAGTTATAATTGAGCAAAACCAACAAAACCCTATTAATTATTCAACTTAATTGATGTAAGATGTTATCGTTACAGTGACGTTTCAGAATAGAAATTAGTGATTAGTTTTTGATGAAACTAAGAAAATTGTAGCTGCTTCTAGCAGCTTTCCATTGTTGCCTGCATTGCCTAACAGTTATTCCACCCACCTTTTTTTTTTTTTTTTTTTCCAGTCACAGATCAAAAAAGGGAGATGACCAGAATGTGGAAAACAAAAGAAAAGGAACTGCTGGGAGTGTGAACTGTGTGGGCAGTTAGGAATGATAAAATAGGATAAAACTAGTCAGAGCTTGGTCGCTGCTGTGGGTTTGTATTTGCTCCTGTGGCCACTGTAATCTGCTGTCAAGGCCTCGGTGTGGTGAAGGTGGTGACTTTCAGGTATAAGATGAAGGAAGAGAATGGGTCTGATTTCATTTACCATCTGAGGTCATTAATGGGGTAACAAATGAAGCTTTCCTCTGTGGAACAGGCCACTGCCACATGAGTGCAGCGCAGTGCATCGCAAGGTATTGATAAAATACTAAAACCCTGAACGGAGCTTTGTACCAACTAAAATATAAAGGCAACTAGAGTGATGACTCCTACCTCGTCAATTGGTGGTTAGCAGTTCTTTTTGACAGTCGGCACTCAGTTCAGTGTTTCAACTGGAAGTTTCGGTTTTCGCTATTTAAAGTCCCCTCCGATAGTATTGGAATGGCAAGGCTAATTCTTTGGTTTTTGCTATACATTTAGGTTTGAGATCAGAATTTCAGATTTTATTTCCTTATATTTACATGTGGAAATGTTAAACAACTTGCCACCTTGTGTTTGAACCTACCCATTTTTCGGTGATCAAATATACTGGAACACACGACTGACAGGTTTCTTTTTGCCCAATGCTGTTAGATTGATTGTTTAAACCGTGAATAGCTCTGAATGGTGACTCTTTGTTTGAGCCCTGGTTGTGAAGACTGTATTTTTTGTTGTTGTTAATAATAATAATAATAATAATAATAATAATAAATCAACAGGAAGACACGAGAGTTGTCTATGGGAGAAAAGCAAACCATTTTGAAGCTGTAAAAAGAGGGGAAATTTATCAGAGCCATTGCACAAGCATTGGGGCATAGCTAATACAACGATTTGGAAAGCCCCAAAAAACAGAAAGAAACCACGGGTGTATTAAGAACCAGACACTGAACAGGTCAGCCAATAAAAACATCAGCAGATAATGACAGAAACATGATTCCCAAATCACCAGACCATAAATCAACTGAGCATATATTTCTCAAGAGAAGACTGAAGGGAGAAACCCCCCAAAAGTAACAAATGAAAGCAACTGTGGTATATACACCTAAATATTAAATGCTATTTACTTTAAGTCTGTCTGTTCCTATACTTTTTCTCAACAGAAAATTAGGGGGTTTTCACCAAAGATGTCATGTTCTGTCCTTAAAGCTCAGGAAACGAAAGCTGAAATTCTGATATATTGTCATATTTCTTTTGCTCTTAAATCCAAATGTCTTCCTTGTATAGCAGAGAACAAAATGCCTTTACCATTCCAGTACTTTCAGGAGGAACTGTATAGTCAGACATTTAACACCTAAAACCACAGCTGGAATTTTTAGCCAACAGAGACTTTCAACTTTTATTCTTTGATTGTATTTGGACGGAAAAAGTAAGAAGGTTTAACGCGTACGGAAATATTAAACGTGGCTGGATCTGAAATTATATGGGCGGCCATATGTCCTGCTAGGAGTCATTAGTTCTATGTATAATTGCTTTGTGTAGGAACAAAGGCAACATGGAACCATATTACGGGCCCAGGTACACCAAACCCTGTTTTTAAGATGTCTCTGCATTTGTTGCTAAATTCAGTAGCTGCTTTAACCCAAAGAGGAAGTCAAACACTTTACATGGGCTCATTATAGAATATTTTAGAGAACAGTGTGTGAAAGAGTAGTTCCTCCTACTTTATTCAGAAAACAACATTTAACAGTTGAATTGTGCAATAGGAGCTTTGCTAGAGGAGCTGAGTGAGTTTTTGTTTTTTCTACAAATTGCGATCCTGCTCTTTTTGTGTTCATTTAACATTGGCTGCTGTGACAGCAAAATTACGGAAAACATGAAGGAATGAAGAAAAGACTGCTGTGCACCTAGATGCACATGCTTTTGTGAGAAGAAAAAATAGCATGTTTACATTTGACCTCATTTCTGATAATGCTTTAAATATAACACTCTAAAAATGTGGGGGAAAAAATGAAGGTACTTTGTACATGAAAGTCAAAAACAAATTTATTAATTAGAAGAAATCAAAAATACAACCAGACAGGGTTACATTCAAAAGAGTAACATACAGCAAATGACAGGAAATCCAAGTTCACAGCCAACATCATACTATTGTAGTAATGTCCAAGGTGCGTATTGTGTATGTGTGTCTTGATCTGATCCAGGTATACACTGCAGTAGTCACAAAGCTGTCTGTATTCTAGGCAACCTCAACCACCTGTCTCAGTTCCTCAATCAGTGGAACAAGCTCCTTCTCCAAACTGATGATCAAACCTAAAAATAACATGAGAAACTGATTCACTATCCATGTGATGCAAATATCGGTGTGCATTAAAGATGCACAAAGTGGAATGTATTTAATAATATTTAACTGTGGCAAGGATCTGTGTAAGTTAAAAAGTGATTTTAAAACAATGTCTTATGTCATGTGTATTTAGTGTTTCAGCTAAAGTTTTAAAGTGTTTCCAAATAAAATATTTATCTGCCAGTCTTGTTAACTGTCAGTCATTCACATCCATGGCACGCTTACCCGTGTTGGCACTGCTACTTGCAATAAAGCTGATCACTAAGGGTAATCGGTTAAATTGTACAATCTGAAAACAACAAAAGAACAATTAGAAAGGCATACCATCAACTTCAGCCGAGTGGACACTGGGAGACTGAATACCTGGTATGTGTTGTAGTAGCAAATGATGCTCTTATTTTTGGACAGGCCCAGCTTGCTGCCTTGATCTGTGGCCAGTGCAAAAGTTGAGAGAAAGCCCGGTCGCAGTGCGTACTCTGGAGCATTGTCATTGGCAACTAAAAAGCACAACCATACCAGTGACAACTTAAGAGCAGTGGGGAACCAAGCAACTTTTTTTGACACTGAAACAATGCTTAACTATATACTATATGGTCAATGGTTTGTGGACACCTGACCATCACACCCATATGTGGGCCTTCACCAAACTGTTGCTACAAAGGTGTATAGGATCTTTCTCTGTATGCTGTAGCATTACATTTTCCCTTCATTGAAATTAAGATGCCCAGACCAGTTCCAGCATGACAATGACCCTGTACACAAAGCAAGGCCCATTAAGACATGGTTTGCTAAATATTGGGGTAGAAGTTCACTCAAATGGCCTGCACAGAGCCCTAACCACGACCCCACTGAACACTTTTGGGATGAACTAGAACTCTGACTGTGCCCCAGGCCTCCTCACCCAGCAGCGCTCGACTTCATTAAGGCTCTTGTGACTGAATGAACACAAAACCCCACAGGCACGCTGCAAAATCTAATGGGAGTCTCCATTGAAGACTGAACTAAATCTGGAGTAGGATAATCAACATGCACAAATGGGCATGAAGGCCAGATATTCACATCCTTTTAGCCATACAGTGCATAACAAAGATGAGTTTGATTACCTTTGACTACAGGAACCCCATCTCGGTCTGTTACTACTATTGCATGGAGGCCTTCAACCCTGAAAAGAGAAAATAAGACAAATTATTATTATGCACTCACTCATCTTCTGCTGCTTAATACTGTTTAGGGTCACGGGCAGGAGCCAATCCCTGCTGACTTTGGGCGGGGTACACCCTGGGCAGGTCACCAATCCAACGCAGGGCCAACACACATAGACAACCATTCACACTCACATTTACACCTACTGGCAACTTAGAGAAGCCAATCAGCCTAATCCCATTGTGCATGTCTTTGGACTGTTGGAGGAAACCAGAGTACCCAGAGGAAACCCACACGGACACAGGGAAAACATGCAAACTCAACACAGAAAGGCGCCCAGGTCGACCCCAGGGATCGAACCCAGGATGTTCTTGCTGTGAGGCAAAAGTGCCAACCACCACATTATTATTATTATTATTATTATTATTATTATTATTAAGAAGAAGAAGAAGTAGTAGTAGTAGTCATAGCAAAAAAAAGAAAGTTTTTATATTGAAACATGCAAACACACAAACAAACACAACTTACGTTGGCAGTTGTTTGTACAGGTACCTCTTCAAATCCTGCAAACATTAACATCACATCGTTAGGCGCCTCTTCAGTTCATTACAGAGCTCAGACTTGCTTTATGCAAATAACCCGCAGTACTTACATCTGCCATGGTGAAAACTAGTGAGTGTCCGGACGCCTCTTCCTGGAACAACACCTGCTTGTTTCGGTTAACTTCAAAATAAAAACCAGACAAACAAACACACTGAACCCTCGACCTGTGTGTCACAGCAGCACCTCAGACAGACCTGCAGTCTCTACAGCGAAGTTACTTAACTTTACAGCGCTTATATATTTACACTACGAATATTGTTACTCGGCCACATTAGGCTGCGTTTATGCAAACAACACACGAAGGATAAAAGTCAATACAGCCGTCATTACCTTTATTTAGCCCTTTTTCTTGACGCTTTCTGCGTCGCGCAATGTACCCATCACATGACTTACACTTCCGTAATCGTCATTTCCTGCTATTGAGAAACCGTTTCCGTGCGCCCTCTAGTGACAAATCCGTGTAATTTCCGAAGTCTCCAGTATACCCAGTTTAATTAACAGCAGGCAGAGCTGGGAGGTCACGAGGCGTGGGAACAAGGTCATTAAGGCCATATCTTAATAAGGCATGATTATGATTATTAACAACAGAGTAGAAATCTTATAGAAGTCTTACTTTTACTACATTGTCCATTCTTACCAAGTTATTTTAATTCATAGAACTTGGATGTTAATTCTTTTATTATGCACTATTTACATGAACAACTGTTCTAGCTGAACAACAACAACAAATAAGTACCTGAAGGAACAACTAGTAAATTGTGCAAGGAATCATCGGCTCAGTGGTTACTTAATCTGGGTTACTCTTCAGAAGGTTGGAGGGCCAACAGCACTGATGGGCCCTTGAGGAAGGCCTTTATTCCTCATTACTCCAGTGGCATTGCATCCTGACTGACCCCAACTTCTGAACAAGCTGGGATGTGCAAATAAAATGATTTTTACTTTGCTGTAATTTATATGTGACACATAAAGGCTTTTCTTCCTTCCTTTCTTCTGGTGTCTACATCTTAACCAAAACAGACGAGTGGCAGCTTCACTAAGCGTCTGTTAGTTAACAGGAGAAAGTGGCTGCCTGAGTAACAGGATCACGCACCACTAATAACAGAAACCAGCTGCCCCTTTGGATGAGCCAACAAAGAGACTAGGAGATTATAAATGATGAGAGAAATGATATGGAAAATATGTAGAAATTATTGCTTGAGCTACAGTATAGCAAGCATGTGAAAGCATTTCCTTTGAACGAATCAAAAGAACTGAAAGTATACAGCAGTGGTGCTAGTAGCTGTGTTTTCTATGGTCACCTCTGCAAAGCTCACACACTCTGAGGTTTAATTCACGTGAATGAATGGGTAAGGCTGGTTATAAAGCACTTTTCATTTCATTTGAATACTTATGCTGGAGTGTGCAAGTCATAACATAACATAAAGGTAGATATGTAAAATCCCTAACCCTAGGCTGAATTCTACTGGTGTTGATTATACTTTTTTCTTGTCCTTTAATGCCTGCTGGAAAAAAACAGGTGAAACCAGTATGAATTCCAGTTGTGGTTCAAGGTGTTTTACTTGTTTGGGCTGGTCTGGTGCCGGTTTAATATGGCTATGCTTGTGATAAGCAGAACTTTGCTGGTAGAATACCTCTTGCTGGGGGAACTAATGTAGTTTTGCTGATTGCTTGTGTGTATGCTGTTAACCAACTTTGCTGGTGTAAGTTGTTCCTTTTCCAGCAGCGATGTTGCGCTTTGGGTTTGTCACTTTGCTTGGCTACACTGATATTGTTTTTTTTGGTTTAAGCTGAGAATGTATCTTTCTTTTTAGAATGCTAGTCTCATGCAAGAATGAAAATCCTTCATGTGAGGATTAGAACCAAAACAATGAGCTCCTCAGTATTTGCAAACCAAAGAAAGAGCTTAATCCTCCTGTCGAATTCACCTCACTTCAGTCACCCTGGCAACGTTTAGACGGCCTAAACCCCCAACCCTCATCTCTAAACCTTTCCCTCTCTTCTCTCTTTCACTCCTTACTGCTTGCTGGACATGCTGGAGGAAGTTCTATGCATCTACGCGAACTGGGCTGGACAGTAACGCCATCTGAAATCTGTTTTTTTGAGCCATGGGACCCGGAATCCTAAATTCCTCAAATGAAGCTGTCAACGTTGGAGGAAAAAGTGCCTTCTCGCAAATGGAACACAACATTGTTGCTGGATACCTCATTGCTGCATGTAGAGTATTTGTATATCTGAGTGTGTGTATGGATGAGACAGTGTGTTGTAAAGTACAGCATAGGTCTATGGATGCATGTCTAACTTTTTGTAGTGCTGTTAGATGTTAGATAAATAGCAAAAGAGAGCAAAGTGACTGTTGCACAACCATTAGAATGTAGAGCAATCACATCATGTTAGATTCAGTTATTATGTAGCTGTGTATTTTAATAGATATTTATCATAAGTACCTGATGTCTTGTTACCTAACTTGTGTAGTGCAGCTGTAAAGTGTCCGCACCTAACCAGCAGGAGTGCTCAGAGAGCCATTAACCCTCTCCAGGCAGGCGTTGCTGATTTGCAACAGTTAAAACTGTTCACTAAAACTGTTACTAAAATTTAATTTGAGCCTGAAAGGGTTAAATTCCTACTGTTATAAAATGTGCTTGTATTAACCTTTCTTTCTTTCCTTCTTTCTTTCTTTCTTTCTTTCTTTCTTTCTTTCTTTCTTTCTTTCTTTCTTGTACAGGTGTGATCAGTTTGTCCAGTAACCTTGTGGTGCTGATTATGTTTGTAAAGTTTAAAGAACTGCGTAATGCTACCAATGCCATCATCATTAATCTGGCTTTCACCGATGTTGGAGTGGCAGGCATTGGTTACCCCATGTCTGCTGCTTCTGACCTGCATGGAAGCTGGAAATTTGGATTCACTGGTTGCCAGGTTTGTTGCAATTTTTATTTTCTGATGACATCCCCTGAAGACAAAGAACTGATGTTTATTATCCAAATGAAATTTTATTGAGATTTATTGAGGGTCCTGCTACCTAAGAATGCTCATTATATGCTACATTATCATTAGGGCATCATAATGCAAAAAAAAATGTGAAGATGTGTATTGTGGAAATGTGCGATGCGCGATGTTGGAAATCAGCATTCTATTAATTATGCATCTAATACAACTGAACAATTTGAACACTAGATACTCCAGTATTTTGTAATGCATATTTTTTATATATTTATTTTTTCATATTTTTCAAATTTATAGAGAGCCTGGTGACCCTGTGCATTTACCGAGAATCATCTGCCCTTCTGAAGTGACCCAAACCCACTGTTTTTCATTTCTTGTGGGTCAGAAATGAAAAAGGAATTAAATTAACAAAATCTTTTCAGTAATAATTTTTCATTAAACGTTTGTTCAAAATATTCTGAGAATTGAATTGAACTGAATTGAATCATGAAGCCAGTTTTGTGGATTGAATCGAATCATGAGCGGAGTGTATTGTCACAGCCCAAATTATCATACATTATCATTAGCAGGAGCGATGAGTGTGCCTTTTTCAGATATACATTATACATTATGAGCTAATGTATTTTTGTGCATCCATTCATGTGTGTTTGTATACGTAATCTATTGATATCTCTCTTGTAGATCTATGCTGCCCTGAATATATTCTTTGGGATGGCCAGCATTGGACTGCTTACTGTGGTAGCCATTGATAGATATATAAGCATCTGCAGACCTGATATAGGTATAAACAGTCTTGTGTTCCAACAGAGTAACTTCAGTTTCATGAATAGTGACCTGACAGAACTGTAACTTTTTGCATGCCGATGTGTTTTTAGGCCAGAAGATGACGACACACTCATATACCCTGCTGATCATGGCTGCATGGCTCAATGCAGTGTTCTGGTCTGCAATGCCAATTGTGGGTTGGGCTGGATATGCTCCTGATCCAACTGGAGCCACATGCACCATCAACTGGAGAAACAATGATGCGTGGGTTCCCCTCATGGAGGCATCATCTCACAACTCACCTTCCCTTATAAGTAGTCACTTAGCCAGTGATTCAACTTACACAAGTGCTTTATGTTTTCTCTGATCAATACTAATTCATGAAATTTCAATATTCCTACTATTGTGATATAACTGTGCTCCTTTACAAGATTCAAATCCATGTTACTTCAAACTTCAACAAGTTTGTATTTTTGATCATATTTTTTTTCCTTCTGTCTCCTCAGGTCCTTTATCTCCTACACAATGGCTGTGATTTCTGTTAACTTTATCATACCATTGTTTGTCATGTTCTATTGCTATTACAACGTTTCAATCACCATGAAAAGGTACAAGGCAAGCAATTGCCTGGACAGCATTAACATCGATTGGTCAGACCAGATAGATGTAACCAAGGCAAGCAATCTTTGCATTATAATGTAATTAAAGTGTATTCATTGTGTTGTTGATCTTAGCTTGAGATTGCCTTTGTTTTACAGATGTCTGTTGTCATGATTGTGATGTTCTTGGTGGCTTGGTCTCCATATGCTATTGTGTGTCTTTGGGCATCATTTGGTGATCCTAGAAAGATTCCTGCACCAATGGCCATCATCGCCCCACTCTTTGCAAAGTCTTCCACTTTCTACAACCCCTGCATCTATGTTATCGCCAATAGGAAGTAATGTCAATTTAATTGGTTTAGATGGCGTAGAACATAAATTCTTACCAAAGCAATGATTGTGATCAGGTCACGCCAACATTTACATAATCATTCAGTTTCTTTTGTTGCTTAAGGTTCAGAAGAGCCATTGTGGGGATGTTGCGATGCCAGACCCGACGACACGTCACCATCAACAACCAAGTTCCTATGACCATCTCGCAATTGCCTCTTAACCAGTGACCTATGATGATATTGACAGAGCCCATCATGTCCTCTGCTCAGCGCTGGGTGCTGACACTTTCTTGCATTGTTAAAGCATGATAAGGTTTGAAGTAGATTGTTTGCTACTAGATGTAAGTTAAACATTGCATTTTGTGAAGAGACATTTTTTTAAACTGAGTTTCAGGGTGGCATTACCTTTGCCTCATCACCATAGAAATTCCAGTAAGACAAAAGAAATAAAATTATTTGTAGGTTGTGATCGATTGTATGACCCCAGTGTTATTTTTACATTATTCTCTTCATTCCATGGGTCTAAAGATATTATAAAAGGATTCTTTGCAACTTTGTATATAATAGGAAGGCTTTTACTCTGTGTCCCATTAAGATATACTATATAATATATAGTCATAATGGACTATAAGAGACAGTCGTCATGGATATGAATGTGATGGGAGTCATGGACTTTCAATGATTTGAACTGTTCTTGTTTCTGGTGTAGAATGATTGTATAACATACATCTTTAACAGAAACAAGAAATAGATATACAAGTTTTAATTTATTCTGGGGTTTCTGAAATTAACACAGGGTCAGAAAATACATACACCAATTAAGATTATTATTTCAGTGATGCTGTAAGTTCCAAAATATCTTTTAACTTGCCAAGGCATCTTAACCTCCTGTTATTGATCATGATTGACTACCATCTCTGTGAGCAACATAAAAGGGGTTTGCTTGACAAGTACAAGTTAATGAGAGGTATAGAAACTTTGCAAGGTCTGGAATAAGACCCAAACTGTCCTCCTCAGCAGAGAGGAAATTGGTTCAAGATGGTCAGGAACAACCCAACAACCATCAATGCTCAGACCTGAAGTGAAAGAGCAGCTGGAACTCTGCCTACAGTTAAGCAAGTTTGGACATCACTATGGACCAAGAGGGTGTTGTCCAGGAAAAACACCCTTGCTCCAAAAATGACACTTTCAAGGTTGACTTTTGCAAAGTTTGCAGCTAACCACATAGAAAAGAAAAAAGGTTTCTGGAGTAATATTTTAAGGTCAGATTATGGTCAAAGACTGAGTTGTTTGGCTACAATGACCAGAGGAACACTTTACCAACTGTTAAGCATGGCGGTTTTAGCATCTTGGTCTGGGGCTATTTTGCTGCCAATGGAACTGGTACTGTACTCTGCACAAAGTAGATGGAATAATGTAGAACCTTAGAATTATTTAGCAAAACCTCAAACAATTAGCTACTCTGTTAAAACTTGGACACACCTGGGTATCCCAACAGATAATTGACCACAAACACACATCAAAGCTGGTTGTAGAATGGATAAAGCAGGGCAACATTAAGCTTAAAAGAAGTCCTGACCGCAACACTATCAAAAATATATGAACTGTGCTTGAAAGTCTGGTCAGTGCCGGGAAACACAGATTTATCTGAACTTGGCCAGACGCTTTTGGACGCCATCAACAAGCTTCTCTGACAAATCTGTATGTATTTTTGTCCACTGTTCTTGGCAGAATTGGTAAAGGTGAAACTTTCTAAGGGACATTAAACCAATTATTAGGAGTGCTGTATATATATATATATATATATATATATATATATATATATATATTTGACCTTGTATGTAAATGTTGATTTCAGAAAAAACCCCAAAATAAATTCAAACAAAATTTTTGTTTTTTGTACATGTTGTACAATCATTCGGCTCCAAAAAAAGACCAGTTCAAGAAATCACTGAACGCCCAAATATCACCATATGATATGATATTCAAGTCCATGATGAGTGTACGTGAACTTATATATATATATATATATATATATATGTGTGTGTGTGTGTAATGATTGCATTAATATAATGATGTTGACAACCTTCATAAAATCTAACATAAAGTCACATAACACTTTTTAGAATGTTTTTAGAGCAATTTTAGTTCAAACAACCAGCACTTAAATACAAAACTACAAATTTACAGTTCCCTTTTTTCCTCAAAGAAGTGTTCAGGTCAGGGTGATTAATATTGAATCTAAAACAAAACACAGCTGTAACTATCATTAGAGATTGTTATGCTCTGGTGCATTAGCCCTGATTAATTACGGCTGTGGGTTCATGAGTTCAGTTGCTCTTAGTCTACTCATTTCAAAGTTAGTTTCTGGGCAGGAAAAAAAAAAGAAGATTCTGAGGAGAAGAAGGGATTGTTTTGATGAAGTGTTTGCTTAAGTGTGATATGTTTAAGACATGTTTTTGTCCAGCCAGGACTGGATCTCCTCTTTGTTGCGCTTCACCCACTCGATATTGCTCTTCACTGTCTCCAAAGCCTGTTTTCTGGGTGTCTCTCCTGCTCCAGCATTTGGGTGTAGGGCAAAAAAGTGTTCCATCTGAAAACAGAAAGAAAGAATGAATCAATGCATGAACAAATGAATGAAACAACAAACAAGCAAAAAAAAGCAACAACAAATAATCAGGTGCATTTACTATTTGAAATCATCTGGACATGATCTAGCAAAGCAAAGCAAAAAAAACCCAAGACAATTATTCTCTGGGTGCTTTCAGTGAGTATAATTTTTTAATTTTAAGTATAAGTGTTAAATATAATTTTATTTTTCCAAACACTACTCAGTTTAAGTTACAAAGTACATTCATGCAATAAACTGTGCATACTCTAGAACAATTGTTTCTGACATATCCACCTGATTGTGACATACACTATAATTTATACCTCTGTGTGTGTGCGTGTGTGTGTGTGTGTGTGTGTGTGTGTGTGTGTGTGTGTGTGTGTGTGTGTGTGTGTGTGTG
>JAQLOM010000037.1:17137871-17150033 GCA_030068315.1 Chrysichthys thysi | reverse complement strand
ACCCCGGTGTGCTGTCGTATTTTCCTGATGCAAAAAGTGTGCCGTGGCTCAAAAAAAATTGGGAAACACTGCTGTAGAGTGTGTATGAATTCTGTCGAATGGACACTTAGCGACTGGTGATTTTGTTGGTTGGTAGGTATGTCTGAGACGGAGCAGACTCTTAAAGGGACTTCTCAAATTAAGATCCTTACTCCAGGAGAGACTGAGGGCATGAGAATCGTCTGCAAGGTAAATCCAGCTTTAACTTTTTGCAGCTCACTGGGGTTTTTGTTGCTGTTTTTAAATAAATCCTGCCTGTTGGTGTAACAGAGTGTAAATGATTAACTGCTGGTATTGCCACATAGAAACTGAGGCATTTAGGTCTTCTGTGTAGTTGCAGTTCTTAAGGGGCAAAGTGCATTGAACTTCACTTGTTACAAGGACGTGAATGTTAGAAGGTAATCACATGAAGATTATCCAAAATTGTTTGGTTTAATTTTTGATAGGTAGCCCAATATCTTGTTATGAGAGTATAAGAGAAGAACTCAGTTTCATACCAAAGGGGCAGTACAGGAAACTGATCTGCTCTGTGAACTTGTAATGTATGAGTGATCCGCTCCTGGCTCTGGACATCAAACAACGTGATTTACTTGTTAATTCTTAGTTTGCATAGTTTGTATCGTAGAAGTAACATAAGTGCACCATCAGTCTGTGGCTCAGAAGGAATTTATGTAAAACAAGCCTTTGTTAATAATGATGATGCTTTGCCCCCAAACAAGCAGAAACCCATATACTGGTTATGGACACACATGTTCATGCCATGTGTTGTAGTGCCCTTAGGCTGCATAGCCTGCTAGCATTGCTTATAGTAATGATGGATTGGATCAGGTTTGAACTCTGGTGGGTGATTCTTTTGCAGCTGGCACGAGAGGTACTCGACATTGCTGCCATGATGGTGAAACCTGGCGTGACGACGGAGGAGATTGATCATGCTGTACATCTGGTAATTCTCTTCTCTCTGACTGTCCTTGCTTCATGTCCTCATAAATATAATTATTGTAGACCAGTCACTGATAATGAAACAACATCCACACATGAAGACATTTGATATTCGACCAACGAATTTTTCCCCCTTTTTTTTTTTTTTTTGGAAAAAAAAACAAAACACTTTTTATAGGGAATTATTTTAGATTTATGTTGTTTGCTTTATTGAAACATTTGTTTCTTTAGTAAAAAAGGGCTGAAAGCTCAGAGGCAACAGATATTTTCTTAGATTTGAGACAGACAGATGATTTTTGTTACGTGCTTTAAACATAACCTCAGCTGTCTTCCTGCTTCTTATGCTGAACAAAAAAATATAGCTTATGGCTAATGCAAAGTAAGTAGATATTTAGTTGTTTTTAATGGTAAGTGTATATTTTAGACGTCTTAGGTTGTATTTTATAAGGCATTTCGGACCAAACTATCGTTGAGACTCACTGAGACGAAATACTCCCTGGAGAGCTCCCACGGCCGACACCCGGAAGTGCACGTTCGATGCTCAGGTCACTCAACTCACACAATGCTTCACTCTCTCCCACAACTCAGGGCGTTAACTTGTGTATCAGTGTACTGTACAGTGCATTACCTCGGGGTTTTTTGTGATTATTAACGGAACAGCTTCAGCGATGGCTGTCTGTAGCCGGAGCTCAGTATTTGTGTAGCGGGGTGTCACGGCTGGACAGAGCTCAGAGAGACAGTGCATTGTAACTTGAGGACTACCTGTGTGTGTTTTGTCCACCATTGCTCTTGTGTATGCTTTAAAAACAGCAAACTAGCAGCATTCGAATATAAACTTTCAATTTCATGTATCGTGCTTTGATCTTTTGTTTCTATAGAAACGGATTATTCCACTGGACCATAGAATAGGAGAGATTAGGAAATGTTATGTGCTACTGTAAATTCGTATTTTACATTTTAAACAGCGAATTTGTGGTGGAAAATTGTTAGTGACTGCTTATATTTTGTATACTTAACATAATAGTGTTGATTTATTAATTTTGTAACTGATTTTCTAATATTGGGTAAAAAAAAAAAACCTGGACAAAAAAAATCAGTTAAGATTATTATCTTTTGCTTAAATGCATAAATTGCATAGCATTTCCTCTGTCACGTACAGACTAAGTAAATCCCGGACTCCACCATCAGTACATATGTCCATGTCCGTCGCCCCCCCCAATTATTTAACACAAATGTTACATGACTAGCATTTTAAACAGATTTTTAAAGATGATGGTTGCCAGTGCTTCGTTGACTCATGTTTTCGGGCAGTCATCGTTTATCATACACTTGTGTCTCTCATGGTTCCTCTTGTGCTGGAAGAGTGCCTACCCTGAAGTAGGAACGAAAAAAGTCAAAACAGTCTTCTAAGAATTATTGTTTTTAGTTCCTGCAGTGCAAACACACAAAAGGGGGTACTTCTTCACACAGTTCTAAGAACGATGAAACGGATCCTCCGGTCTAGAAGTGCCTATAGCTGTGACCAGTCTGAACCAATATATTACACACACAAAAAAAAGGCAGCTAGTTCATTGTGAGAGTTGCTTCATTTTAGGTGAAACATATTTGATTTTAATACAAACAGTTCTGCAAATTTATGAGATCTATACAGTGACCCCCCCGCAATATCACGGTTCACCCATTGCAGGTTCAGTCCATCGCAGATTTTTTTTACCTTTCGCGCAACTCTGGAATATAAAATATAATTTAAAAAAAATCTTAATTCAAACATTAAAAGAACATTTAAATTGAAATAAAACAGTACGCACTATATTTCATCAGCGGATATATACACAGTGGCGGTGTACGTCACTTCCGCTTGAGCTAGTAAACAGGCTGTAAACAGGAAGTGACCTCACCGGCAGTAAGTACGCATGTAGAATTTTATATGTTGTTAAAATTGCGTATGTTTAAGAGTGTAGAAAGGGTTTAAGAGCATAGGACGTGTTTATAAGAGAGTGGAAATGGTTTATAAAGCCTTAATAATATATATATATCACACAAGTTTAGCCTGAAAACAAGTAAAATCTTAGTCACCATGGTTTCTGTCCCTTTAAGGCATGCACTGCACGGAACTGCTATCCATCACCACTCAACTACTACAACTTTCCAAAGTCCTGCTGTACTTCAGTTAATGAGGTCATCTGCCACGGAATACCAGACCGCCGCGCCCTACAAGAGGGGGACATCCTTAACGGTGCAGCCACACACAAATTACTCCCACTTTAACCTGTCTTCGTATATTGTCTTTTAATAGTTTTAGCAGGACATGAATGTCACAGTTATGAACAGGTCTAGCATGAGCTGATGGTAGTTTAGGTTTGTGTCAATGGTCTCCACAAGTGTAGACAGATGATTAACAAGTTCATATAATTGTTGCTGTTGAATTCTTGCTGTAGATTCATTAGACAAGTGGTTCCTCATAGCAATTACTTTTCTATTTGTATATCAAGCCAAAAAAAAAAAACACCGTGTATAACTGTACATTACCTTCCCCTGCTGGATAAACAGCTACCGTTCTTTAATAACCCGCGTTCTCATATTTCAGTGGACATTACTGTTTTCCACAACGGTTACCATGGAGATCTGAATGAGACATTTTTTGTGGGTGAGGTGGATGATGGGGCAAAAAGGCTGGTGCAGACTACATATGAATGCCTTATGCAAGCTATTGATGCTGGTAAGAAAAAGCCATTTTGCTTTGTCCTTGTCTCAAAATAAGCCATAATATGTACAGTTGGATCTTCGTGTTTATCAGTGTGATGTTTGGCTTTGGCTATGCCATATGGCCTCTAGAGGTCAGGGCTGCACTACAGCACAGTGCAGTTGACTGATGGGATGCAGCATGTGTCCTGTTCATACAGTGAAGCCTGGTGTACGTTATCGGGAGCTGGGGAACATCATTCAGAAACATGCACAGGCTAATGGATTTTCTGTGGTGCGAAGTTACTGCGGTCATGGCATCCACAAACTCTTTCACACGGCACCCAACGTGCCGCATTATGCAAGTAAGCGTTTATATATGCGTACCAGCATGTATACAGGGTGAGTTAAAGGAGCACAGATCATGTTTCACTAAGCCTTAAACACACAGTCGTTAGTGCTCCTAGACATTTACGCAAGTACCCATTACATAGCCTGTCCTGATTGAATACTGAACCTTGTTTGTGTGTAGAGAATAAAGCTGTTGGAGTGATGAAACCTGGCCATGTCTTTACGATTGAACCCATGATCTGTGAAGGTAAGAGCCTGAAAACATCAAGATTTGGATCTGAATTTGGGAATTTGCCATGAATCATTCATATTAGCCCTACACTCTTCCAAGAGTGTATTGAGTGCTGTGGTTAACCATGCAGAGTACATTAGTGAGAAAGGGATGGCTGTTATGGTACATTTCCACAGCACATAGCTGGTCTTTTTATCGCCGCTTCACTAGAATTGCATGAAGTGCTCATTGCTTGCAAGGTGTGTCTGTTGTGGCAACCACTCATTTGCTGCAGCTGGTGAGGGCAGCATGGGTACCACCTGAAATTTCCATAAAAGTAAAAGTAAATCTGCTTTGTTTATGTGCCACACTGTAAGGCCACGGTCCACTGCTCGTAGACTCACTCTGCCCTGAGCAGTTATTTGCAACTGTCTCCCAAATTCCCCGTGGTGAATTTGCTTTTAGTATGCACATACCCTTAAACCTGCTCTTGGCAACAGTGTAATAGCACCCAACCTTAGGAGGCATTAGCACATCATTGCTTCATATAACGTCAAGTCCATAAATATTCAGACATCGATGGCGTTATTATTGTAGCTGTCTACCACAGTGTACTGGTTTTGAAATTAAATAATGAAAATATCTTATTACATTAAATAATGAGACCTCAGAAGTCAATCTCAAAGTGCAGACTTTCAGCTGTAATCTGAAGGGGTTATTTATATCCAAACTGGTGAACAGTGTAGGAAATACACCCCTTTTTGTTAAGAGTTGCTTTTGAAGTACACTTCAGATCATTGTCAATCTGTAGTGTGAAGTGCCATCCAATGAGTTTTGAAGCATTCAGCTGACTCAGAGCAGATAAGATAACGCTGTGCACTTCAGAATCCATCCTGCTGCTTTTGTCAGCAGTCCCATCATCAATAAATAAAAGAAAACCTGTTCCGCTGGCAGATGAGGTCGTATGCTTCAGATCATGCTCTGTTTGTCCCTTCTCCATAATCTTCTCTTCCCATGATTTTGATACAAGTTGATTTTTGTCTTTTGTCATCTGTCTGTAGCAAGTCTGTGAATCGTTGGGTAAGTGGCGATCTGATCCCCGATTCGGATCACAAATGACCAGTTACAAAGAATTAAAAAAAAAAAAGTAGGACAGAAATGGATTTATTTTAAACTATGAAATAAGTGATAACACTGCAGTCGAATGGTAAGCCACAAGTCTTTTAGTGGGTACAGGTTTTTTTTTTTTGTTTAAAGAAAAACAGCCATATCCTCAACTGCGTTAAAGTTAAATAAGTTCAATAGTATAATTAAATACAGTGGTACCTCAGTACTCGAACTTAATCCGTTCCGAGCACGTGTTTGAATCCTAAAAAGTTCGGGTTCTCATCGGAATTTCCCCATAGGAAATAATGGAAAACCAATTAATTCGTTCCCGGCCCCAAAAAATTACACTTTTTTTTATTATTATTATTATTTTTATTTTATTTATTTTTTTAGTATTTAAACACAAAATGAACAGGATAAAACAAGAAGAGCACATGCCAAACAGTAATTTGTAAAGTAAGAAAATAAACGTATCCAACGTTTGTCATGTAAACCGCCCGTGCGGAGAGCGCGCACCCGCTTTAGATATGACTCAGCAATGCCAATGTGTCCGCATGCGTGAGGATTCCAGTGTGAGCTTGTTATTTGGTTTATAAATCAAACTTTGTTGTTTGCCTACTGTCTCATGTATTTCTTGCCTGGAGCCTAAATAAAGCCTGAAATGGATTTTACATCTGACTCCAGCCTGGATTGTGGTCTGCTTTGACAGGCTAAAGTTAAAAAACCAATGACCTCTTTTTCATCAACCCAGACACAGCACTACTACCTTGAGTCATACTATGCCATGCGGCCTATTGTTTATTTTTATTATTACTGTATATTCGTAACTTTTTGGTGTGCACTGGCTACCAAAATGATATAAAGTACAGTGTATTAGGTGATTTTTCAATAAAAAAGCACCATCACCAACAAACGATGCTATCACAGTGAATGTGAGACTGAAGCGTTACCCTTTGTTTCCGCTGAGAGACAGTTGAGTGCCGCATGACTCATTTCCCCACGCATACAAATTATCTTGGTTCGGCGTTCACAGTTCAGCTTCTGAGATTCAGATCGAGTTCTAGGTCATTTTTTTGCAATCTGGTTTGTTTGACTTTTAAGAAATTCGAGTTCTTGTGAGTTTGAGTACTGAGGTACCACTGTATAATAAAAAGGAACACCACCAGAGGCCTGAAAATAAACACCACGTCTTGTCCTATATATATGGTATAACAGTGTTTTTCAACCAGTGTTCCGAGAGGTCGCTAGGTGTGCCACGTGAACACCCCCCCCACACACACACACACCATTTGAACACCATCACACCACAAACCTTGTCTTCTCTCAAGTCTTCTCTTAATTGTCGACTTTGACACCAATGCATCCACCACTGTTGTGTAGGGGCTTTTCTTCCCCAGGGAAAGAATCCTTCTGTCTTCCATCACAGTTGTTTTCTGTGGTCTTCTGGGCTTTTTGATGCTTCTGAGCTCACCAGAGCTTTCTTTCAATTTAAGAAAGTAATAGTTGATTTGGCTACACATAATGTTTTTGATTTCTCTTTTATGGGTTTTTGATTTTTCAGCCTAATGACAGCTTGCTTTACTGTCAATGATGGCTCTTCAGACTTCATATTCAAAGCTAACAGCAACAGATTTCAAATGCTACAGTTGAAATAAACTCTAGACCTTTCATTTGCTTACTTGTAAATAAAATAATGGAGGAATAACACACTCGTGATCACCGAGCGGCTGAGCAGCCAGTTGTCCAATTACTTTTGGTCCCTTGGAAAGGGGAGGAGGCATGTATCAAAGCTGCTGTAGTTCCTACTTGGTTTACTTGATTTGGATGTAAATCCCTTCAGATTAAAACTGAAAGCTGACAGTTTTTATAGTCATTTAATACATTTTAAATCCAATACGTTTTGTTAGAAAGTTAAAGTAACAAAAACTTTCAGTTTGGACCTGACTGTATGTCTACAACCTCAGGAGATGCATGTTGAAATGCATGACTGTAATTGTTCCTTATGCCGAATAATTAATGGAAAAAGTCAGTTAATAGGAGTCTAAGCACTCCTGACAACAGTTCCTGAGAAGCTTGCTCAGTCTTTACACTGTGTAGTAAGCATGTGTCTCGAACACATCAGAAACCTTCTTTTCTCTCCAAGATTGCTTGAATGTTTGTAAACTTGGCCCTCTCCTCTGTGCAGGTGGTTGGCAGGATGAGACATGGCCAGATGGTTGGACAGCTGTTACTCGAGATGGAAAACGCTCTGCCCAGTTTGAACACACACTTCTGGTGACCGAAACAGGTTGCGAGATTCTCACTCGTCGACTCGAGGAAAATGGTCGTGCTCACTTTCTGTCGCAGATGTAGAGCACTCGGGTGAGAACACAGGCCCTTCCCCCTCAGTGGAGGACACATCTGCTCCACCCCGTCACTGATCAGCCAATCACACTGTGGTTCTCTGTTGGGCAGAAGATTATTGGCCAAGTGGCCATGGTAACGGAGTGTCTGGTTGGGCGAAAAGTGGGGATTTGTTTATTTATGAATTTGTCATCTGAACAGAGCTCAGCTTGGATCTGATCAGACTGGAAGGCACTGACCTTTGACCTGCTTACAGTGTCACCACTCTTTGCTTGGAAGGTGTGTGTGTGCGTGTGCGTGTGCGCACGCATACGTTTGTGCGTACGTACATGCGCGCTTTACATGCACACATGTGCTATACTGAATGTCTCAGTGTTTGAGTTCCGGATTACTTGTGTGTATGTGTCCAAGTATAAATGGTACGCATGTCACGTGTTTCCAAATCATACCAAACAGACTGATTTTTTTTTTTTTTTTTTTAGTCCTTTCCTTTCTGGTTTATCCCAACCATACTCCGTGGCCACAGCCTCCTGTTTACAAAACAGTGCCTCATGACAAACACTATCTCATGTCCTACGTTCTATCAGAGAGCATCAGACCCTTCGGGTGTGACTTACTTATTTAAATAAATGATGTACACGAGAGTATAATTGATTTGATATTGGCCAACGCAGTACGGAACTGTTTTGCAGGGTTGATCCAACATTGCTAGGTTTTTCGTCATTGGTGCTGTGCGTGCGTGCGTGTGTCTGATAGCCTGTCAAACCCATTTTATTGATCTGCATTCAAGCTGTATTAAAGCAGATTTTCCCTGTGAATGGTCTCTAGGTTTTGTGTTTTTCGCCCGAATGTGAGTAAACTCTGTCCGTGTGTGTGTGTGTGTGTGTGTGTGTGTGTGTGTGTGTGTGTGTGTGTGTATATCTGTGTGTGGGCATCCATGTGTCTCTGTTGATCCAGCTGTGGATTTTAGTACGGGGAGAATGAGATATTTGTTTATACAAACTTGCAACAGCATAGTAAATTCGGCATAAATAAAATGTTTACTCAAATTAATTTGGCATCTGTCCTTGTCTCTGGCCCATTCTCTGTCCAGTCATTTTCAGAATTTACTATTTACTGTAAGCGCTTCTCAAAATGGTTTGTTCACTAAATCAAGAGTTCAAATGGGGATATGTTTGTCCATTGAGATTTTAGGCAGCTGGAGTCCATCTTATTATGCAATAGGCGGTTACGGTTCACATGAGTCTACTGAAATATCTGAGGAAGTGCTGATGTCTTTTTTAGATTATTAACATAGTTGAGGGTATGCAGTTCATGTCTTGGGCAAAAGACCAAAAGAGTATTAGAATTCAGAAATGCATGAAATGCTGTTTTAGTCTGCAGTATTTGGAAGATATTGTTTGGACTGGAGTTTGTCAGATGGCTCCAGTCTTCCAGACATGTACGTGACTGGATATATTTCAAAAGTTCCTTGTGTTGCATAAGGACATCATATGGCCTGGAGTCAGTCTTGGAAGTGATTTTGACAAAATAAAAAGGAACAGATGTTTGCAGTTTAGCAGTAGGCAGATTCTCCGATGTCATTTTATTAATCACTTAACTGGGATTCTTGTTCTCATAAAGGACTTGGTGCAAATGGGATGAGCTCATAAAAATGTACGGTCAAAGTATTGCTGCGTTTACATTTTTATTAGCACACATGGCATCCATGTCATAGCTTTTTATATAATTGCATATTATCTAGACTAGAAAATTTTATTCCAGTATGCAGGTTATGGGCCTATAATGGCCTGCAGGTTAAACACACTAATCGAGAAATGTGAGCACTTCGTTGTGAATACAATACTTTTATAAGTATTGTAGGATTTTAGGACATTAACCAGTATTTGCAAGCTTATTAAAAGATAAAAAATGATTAGCAGAGATCAAGCCTGAAGCAGTGATCACTTTCGTCTCAGGTAGCTGTGATATTCGAGTAGCTGTGCCCTTGTCACTTGGACACATTCAGGATGGTTCGAATGCTGTAAGACAGGACAACATTGTTACACAAATAACCTGCTTAAAAATCGAAAGATGTTTAAAAGAAGTAGAATAATAAACCGTTTACCATTCTCCTTTTTTCATGAGCTCAATGGCATCGTTGACCTGCTCCAGACTCATTGTATGAGTTACAAATTCGTCCAGCTTTATACGGCCAGCCATGTAGTCTAGGACTAGCTTTGGAACAGAATCCTTGCTCTTAAAGCCTGAGACACACAGATATGCAAACATCAATAAAGCCTAATTGTTATTAATGAAAAGTCAATTAATGGCAACATTTAACCCTATTTCCATTCTTTGATAAGCAATGGTGTTTTATGTTACGAAGTACAGGTTACCTCCAAACAGCGATCCCTTCCAGGTCTTTCCAGCAATTAGCTGAATTGGTCGAGCAGAGAAATCACTAACGTCTGTCCAGCCAACAAGCACACTGACGCCCCAACCTTTAACACACGACTCCAGTGCACTCCTCTTCAGAGAACCAAGAATAATTTACTTATACAGAATTTAGTTGTGGGGGAAAAGACCAATACACAAAAAAGTTAGCACAGCTTACCATAACAGCCACATTGCCCACACACTCCAGGGAGAAATCCACACCCCCGTTGGTCATTTCTGCCAGGACCTCACTGACAGGCTTGTTGTGTGATTTGGGGTTCACAAATTCGGTGGCTCCAAATACCTTCGCCTTTTCAAACTTCTGCTCGTTTATGTCCACGGCAATGATCCTTGAGGCTCCAGCGTTCTTGCAGCCCATGACCGCAGCAAGGCCTACGGCACCAAGCCCGAATACTGCACACACTGAGCCTGGCACTACCTGTAACCACATACTGTCATATATAAACACAGTCTTACTGTGGCAGAACCTTTATGCAGTACATCTACCATACAAATCTTTCGTCCTACTTATCCTTGCATCCAGAGAGAAAGTGAGAGCAAAGAACTACACATACTTTGGCGGTGTTGATAGCCGCTCCATAGCCAGTGGAAATGCCACAGCCAAGCAGACAAACGCGGTCCATAGGGGCATCATCGTGGATCTTCGTCACGGCAATCTGATTCATGACCGTGTACTCGGAGAAGGTGCTGGTGCCCATGAACTGCAAGACAGGCTTACCACGGCAGGAGAAGCGAGTGGTGGTATCCGACATCTGAGCATATCGATCGCTGGACCTGTGGAAAAATAAATTCACTGTTTACATTTCCCTTTATTCATTTAACGCATGCGTTTCTTCTAAGTGACTTTCAGTGTGGACAAATTTTGCTTCAATGTAAATGCAACATCCATGGCTGAACATGCCTGCTATTCTGAGAATTCTGCTTTGATATCGTTTTGTATGCATTATGTATTTGTGTAGGTTTCTTACCAGCTGTGCTCACACAGGTTAGTCTTTGGGCTCTTACAGAACCTGCACTCTCTACATTGAGAGATGAAGAGGGGAATGACCTTATCACCTGCAAAAACATTACCACACACAGAAGAGGTCAGTGAACTACATGCAAGCAAGCAGGGGCAATCCAGGGAAACAGAGAATAGTGAATCATGAATGTTGTAGGTGTTCTGACCTGGTTTGAACTCGGTGACTCCAGGTCCAATACTCTCCACCACACCAGCCCCCTCATGGCCAAGGACAGCAGGGAAGCCCTCCTTATGTTTTCCCTCAAACAGATGGTACAAGTCGGTGTGACAAACACCTGTAGCAATCACCTACAGTACAGGACAAAATCATAGTACACCTCATGTCCCAGGTAAAAAAAAAACCCCAAAACAATTATATTTATTCATAGGATGTATTTATGTAAGAGAAACGAAATGTCCAACCTTGATACGTATTTCATTCTTTTGTGGTGGGGCCACTTCAATCTCCTCTATCACCATCGGAGTATTGGGCTCCCAGGCTACAGCAGCCCGACATTTAATCATCTTAAAACACACACACAGTTTGTGATGTAGTGAATAAAGACTGTTCCTCATGTGCGCAGTGCAATATGGTTATACGCTCTGCAGATCCACTGATCCCTGACTACGCATGGAATCTTTCCAACCATCTGTTTTTGCCTCTTGAGCAATATTTGACTTTAGTGAAGTTATGAGTGAGATTACACAACCATATCAAATGTTAAATATATAACCGCTGTTCCAGCTTTAGTATTTGGGACTGTAGGTACTGCCGGAGAACGGGTTTTCGGAAGCTCTTACTGGGTTTCTATTTTACTTTTGTATCTCAAAGATTTAAAAGTTCTATTGAAGTATATATAAGCATATCTTTCTGTGGGCCTCTGTTTCTACATCATCTCATGTATCATATTTTCTAATATTTCCTTTTATATCTATATATCTATATCTATATCTATCTATATATATATATATATACATACAGTACAGGCCAGAAGTTTGGACACACCTTCTCATTCAGTGTGTTTACTATATTGTCATGACCATTTACATT
>JAQLOM010000037.1:17051374-17072531 GCA_030068315.1 Chrysichthys thysi | reverse complement strand
CAATTATTGCACACTTTCTGTAAATCCAATAAACTTCATTTCACTTCTCAAATATCACTGTGTGTGTCTCCTGTATGTTATATTTAACTGAAGTTTTTTTATCGTAACAACCAACGATTTATACAGGAAAATCATGAAGATTAGCAAGGTTGCCCAAACTTTCGCATCCCACTGTATGCACGCCTGAAGTTTGCAAAAGAGCACTTGAACACACTGCAGTGGTGCTCGGAAAATGTTTCGTGGTGTAATGATACCAAAATTTGGGAGGAAAAAGCAGAACTCCATTTGGCATAAAAAAGGGTTTGCTTTGCTGCCTCGTGGCCTGGAAAGCTTGCCATCATTGAGGAGAAAATGAATTCCAAAGTTTATCAAAAAAAAGATAATGTGAGGGTGTCTGTCTGTCAACTGAAGCTTAGAAGAGGCTGGGTGATTCAACAGGACAATGACCTCAAGCATCGCAACAAATCCACAGCACAATGGTTTCAGAAGAACAGAATCCGCCTTTTGGAGTGGCCCAGTTAGAGCCCAGATCTCAATCCTACTGAGATGCTGTGGAATGACATGAAGAGAGCCATACACAGAAGACAACCAAAGAATATGGAAGAGGAGGCAGTAATGCAGGGAAAAATGGGTCAAAGTTCCCCCCACACGATGTGCAGTTCTGATCTGCAGTTCCAGGAAGCACCTGGTTGAGGTCATTGCTGCCAAAGGAGGGTCGACCAGTTATTAAATCCAAAGGCTCACTTACTTTTTCCGCTAGGACTGTGAATGTTGAATGCGTTTGTATAATAAAGACATGACAACGTAGATTTATTTGTGTTATTGGCTCCGTGTGTATATCAGTATCTGTGACTTGGATGAAGATCAGATCACTTTTTATGACCAATTCATGCAGAAAACCAGATAATTCCAAAGGGTTCACATACTTTGTACTTTGACTGTATCTATGTAAATACTGTTGGGCATAATTTAAATTTGCACCTCGTGTGTAGGTCTAGTCCCTGAAGAGCAGGAGAATGGGGATGCAGATGCCTCCTCTGAGGGCACCAAGCTGCAGGATCTGCCTCCATGCTGGGGCTTGGATATAGTGTGTGGGAAAGGAACAGACTTTAACTATGGACCGTGGGCAGACAGACAAAGGTTTGTACATATACAAATGCACTTGCTCAAGTACGTTTTTGCTCGCTACAATCCTGCCTTAGGATCATATCTCATGAATATTCTCTTGGTTCTGGTTTCACAGGGACAGTCTTTGGAAGTTCTTCCTGCCAGCAGACTATCAACCAATGAAAGTGAGTGATGTTCCCACCCCAGGGAAACCCAGACAAATCCTGGCCTTTGAACTGCGCATGAACATCATAGCAGATGCGACTATAGACCTGCTGTTCACCAAGAACAGGGTATGATTTCTCCTTTTCGCTGTTTTTGTTCCCCTGAGTGTCTGAGAAGGTTGCAGTCTACTCATATATCTTGCTTGTTTTTACAGGAGACAAATGCCATTCATGTCAATGTTGGTGCAGGTTCATATTTGGAGGTCAACATTCCTATGACTGTAGGCGAAAATGGTACATATTAAATCTTCCTCATTTATAATTTGGTCTCTACACAGATACGCTCGTAAAACCTCTCAGTTGAATTGTTTCAAACTGTATTGTGTTTATTATACTTTTAACCCATTCTTCTCCTTTCCCTCCCTCAGGTTATTCTCCCACTGTTAAAGGTCAGTTACTGCATGTGGACACGACTAGCAGCATGCAGTACAGAACCCTGCTGGAGGCTGAGATGCTTGCTGTGAGTTTGCAGTGTGTGTGTGTGTGTGTGTGTGTGTGTGTGTGAGAGAGAGAGAGAGAATAATATGAATTCTACTTTTTCCATCTGTTTAGTTCCATGTGATAGCTAGTTACCCACGTGTGTGGAATATGCCTCAGTCATGGCAGTGTGAGATTGAGGTGTACAAAGCCACGTACAATTTCATCTATGCTCAGAAGAACTTCTTTTCTGGTAAACCTATTTTATAATCTCGCTTCTAGCCTCTCACAAGTGCATACATTTCTAATTTATGGTAAATTTAAATGCAGCTTGTTTATAAATTCATTTCATTATGTACAGATCTGATTGAAGACTGGGCCAGTGAGAGTGAGCCAGATATCTACTCATTTGTTCCTTATTCCTGGAAGTTCAAAATGCTTTTTCACCAGTTTGAGATGATCTGGGCTGCTAATCAGCACAACTGGATCGACTGCTCCACCAAACAGCAGGAGAATGGTGAGGAAGACCTGTATGGTGTCTATAAAGGTTTAGGATCTCTGATATGTTGAATTTTAAAAAGCCTTAAGCTGAGTAAATAAGGGTTCCTCACATTTGTAGAAAATTCGAACACACTCAAATAGACTTTACTCGGTAATGAGCAGTAATTCTTCAGGATTAGGACGTGATGTTTACTATGGATTAACCAACATGTCAGATAAAAGGCTAATTCCCCTGTTCACATTTTGATTTCTTTTCTTCCTTAATGCCTCCAGTGTATCTTGCTGCCTGTGGAGAAACTCTGAACATTGACTTCACGTTACCTTTTCAAGAGTTTGTTCCTGCCACCTGTAACACATGTTTCTGTTTGAGAGTGAGTATAAGGGACAGTTTCTTAAGTGATCAGTTTTGTTCATGATAACATTTTTTTTTTATTATTATTATTAAGGAGAACATTTGTCTAGTTGTTTAATCATGGCTTTCCCAAAATGCCAATTGTTCTTGGTTTTGTTCTCTTAGGCAGAAGACACAGATATGCGGCTTTGTTTGCCTGACTGCCACCCCAGTCGATATCCTTTGCTCACTCTGGCGAAAGACTATCAGCAGGCTAAGTCTCCGCCAGGCAACAGCATGCCAGCAGAGGCGCAGTGGGCTCCGAAGAGCAACAAAGCTCGCTGGAGAAATATGACCCAAACCAAGTATGAAGGCTCTCTTCTTCTTTTCTTTCTTCTCTTCATCCATTCACTGTTGCAGTAGTCAGTGTCTCCAAATTTTGTTTTTGTTTAGAGCTGGATGGGTGGACTGCTGGAGTGTGCCAAATTTCTTGCTCATTATAGACTACACCTGGCATCCCATCTACCCTCAGAAGTCTGATGAGCAGCTCAAGCGCTCCTGTAAGTTACTCTATATTGCAAGTTATATATTATAAAATATTATATATACATTTTTTTTTGGACCAAAAAAAAAGTTTCATATGTGTGCTGTTATAACGTAATGATATCCAGCATAACTATTTCAGTTTTTTCTAATAGGTTAATCATGGTATACTTTCAGATGTGAATGTGGTAAGACAAACATGTAAGTAATTTTCCCTGCATGCAGTTTCAGAAATAGAGGAGTCTATACTGTCAGCCTTGCGCCCCCCACAGCACGCCCCCTGTGCTCCTCCTCCTCGTGTGCCATCAGACCCCAGCCTGCTTCCCCCAGACCGGCTGCATGTGGAGATGGAACTCAGCCCTGACTCACACATCATCCTGTATGGACCCCTGCTCAGAGCTCTGCTGTCCATCAAGGTGTGAAGGTGTTTTTTTTTCTTTCCAGAAAGAAAGAACCCACTGGCACTAGGAGTATACTGACTTATTCCTTCACATAATTCTGCAGCTAAGGTGGTTTGTATACTCCCTTTTTACACTGCAGGAAAATTATTTTGGTGAAGACGACATGTACACAGACTTCGAAGAGTCTCTGTCCAGCCCTGTGCTAAGCTCTTGCTCCTCCTCATCTGGTTGGACTGGTGTGGGTCTGGAGGAGAGCGGCCACAAATACGCACCTAATCCTCTCTCGCTACGTCCCTGGGACATCACTGTGCTCATTAACCTCCACAAGATCCATGGGCGGCTCCCTACGGTCAGTAAAAGACCCACATGTTACTGCAAAACTGACTTTTTTTTTTGCTATCAGAAGTGTTCCTTCGATTAAACCCTGAAGAACTGTGTCTTTATGCATAGTAATAAATATTTGTCTTTTGATGGCAGCATCACAACGGCGACACCCTGGATGGTCCGACAGGGTATCTAGAGCGTCTGTGTTTTGAGATGAAGAAGGGCTACAAGGAAACCCTGTTGCAGCTCATCCTCTCTCCACTGCACGTCTTTGTTAGCGACAGCTACCAGGTTGGCTGGGTGTCACCTTGGTGAAGTAGATGGCTTGTTTGTTTAGTGTGCATTCTGTTTTCTAATAATTCCTGCTGTTTGGGTCCTTTTAATTGTGCAGCGTCCTGCTGTTGACGGGGTGTTGTGTGATGGGCATCTGAGTCTCTCAGGTCTGCAGATGCGAGCCCATGCAATGTTTTCAGCTGAAGGATTACCAGCTGGCAGTGACACACTTGAGTATGCCTGGCTCATTGATGTACAGGCCGGGGCCCTTACAGGGAAAGTCACTGTGCCCCAGGTGTGTTGTATTAAAAATGTGGTCAGATTGTTCAGCCTGAATAACTATATGTGAAATACAATAACTGAATGTATGAATTCTGCTTGCTTTGACATTTCAGTGTGCCACCCTGCTGGAATGGGGGGAAACGTTTGTATTTCATGTGGTGTCCCGTGAGTTCCAGCTGGAGCAGCCTAAACCCTCTGTCACCTGTCAGCATGGGGTGGACCAGAGAACCTGTGATGCCAAGGTAGAACATCAGAGTTCAGAGATCGGTCTCCTATGTCTGATGAAACGGTGTGGACCAAGCAGAGTGTACTATGTGTTCCGTGAGTGTTTAATATAGAAACTCACTGTAGAATCTGTGTCAAATTTGCGTAGTATGCAGCCTTGCCTGGCCCTTGCCGAACATCTGAAGAGTTGAAGTATACCATGACTCGGCTATCAGTGGATGGAGCTCAGGTTTTCATCGTAGAACATGGCTGCGCAGCTAACATCAAGGTTAGTCCATACATATATAGCAGGCAACATGACTGGTCAGTGACTCTGCTTTCTGGTGCTGCCCCCATATTCGTGAATGCAGTAAATGCTACAAATACGTTATCTTTTTAATGTCATCCTGTGAATATCACACCTTATCTATTGCCAACCACCAAAATTATTATAGGATTATATTGGACATTGTTTATTCCTATATTCTTCTTTATAACCAAGTTTAACTGTATTCATCAGGTATGTGTATGACACCAGTGTAAGGCAGACACCCCACCTTCTCTTTTTTGTGTCTGCCACTACTTGCCATTCAGCGATACCAAGTTACTTTCATATTTAAATCTACAATTTGTACTGTTGGTCTGTCCATTTTGAAATTCATCCAAACTGCGTCAATTTCATTGCAAGGTCAAATGCCTGAAAGAGTTTTTCTGCAATAGCTTCATTCCTGTTTGACGCTTTGGGGTTATATGACAAAGACAAATTAGTAACAAGATGGGCCCTAGACATATAGGCAGAAAAGGTGTCCCTATTGGTGGTCTATGCACCAAATGCCTGAATTCTGTCTGAATTTTCATTTACTACACCGATGTTCAGTGTGGCCAAATTTTGGCTTCAAAACAGCATTAGATTATTCATCTTGCCCTTAAATACATTCTCACTTATACTGCTGGAATCTAAAGGAGTCTAAAACTAGAACTGTATTTAAGGTGGTACCAATATAAGTGACAGTTTCACATTTAATGTAAAAATGTGTCTCCGCCCCAGACGTGTGCTCTGCGTCTGGCGAACTGTAACCTGCACACAGCTGCAGTAGGGGAGGGCATCAGTGCTGTCCTTCAGGATGTTGTTATTGCTCAGTTCATTGAGCAGCAAGAAGCAGTGAGGTTAGGCCTGCCTCCACCTCTTCTACGACGTTCCAATTGGCTTGAGGCTGGCTCTGTGACTTTTAACCTTATCACTGCTGATGTGGCCTTGGCTGCTGACCATCCAGTCAAATACGAGGTGCAGAAACAATTCCTGGAGCTTCATGACATGCAAACAAAAAGGTGCTTGAACCATTATTTTGCACATGAGTGCTGAATGTAAGTGTAATTAATGTGTTAATGTTTGCATTAAATATAAATATATGTTTGCCAATTAGGCTGTGGTTCTTGTGGCCAGAGGAGAAGTATAAGCGAAGCAGGAACCGATGTGGCTGTTTGGGTGGATGCCGTTTTTTTGGCGGATCCACTCGCAATCTGGACTTTTTCCGATTGGAAGACATCACCCCTTCATCGAGTTCTGCCTTTTCAAATGGCAGCACTGACACTGATATGAGCTATGGTCAGTCACTGTTACAGCCTGGGGAGTGGATAATCACAAAGGAGCCACCTAAACTTCCAGAAAGTATGTTAACTAACTTAAGCTGGACTTTCTGCCTCTTTTTTTATTTACTTCTTGTTCCTCCTATTTCCATTGGAATGTGATGCTTTTTGATGTCTTGAGGTAAACTTTGGTTAAGTGCAGAATGACTGCTTTTTTTTGCAGCTAAAGCTGTCAGTGTGCGTAGAGACGTGTGTTCTCCTGCTCCACTTGCTGAGTTGGAGAGGCGTAGCCAACAGTTGAGTCTGCAGGTGCCTCAACGTTCTCACAGTTCTGCCTCTTCATCTGAGGAAAACTCCTCTTCTAGTGCTGCCCTGCCGCTACTGCCGGCTGAACGAGAAAGCCCTTCTCCCTGTACAGAGTGAGCTTAACACACATGCACATGGAGCAAAGCAGCTCAAATGAGGTTTTGCACTTGCATCTGGTTTATTAGTAGATTGTGGTTAACCAGCATAATATAAAATAAATATAAAGTGAGACTTGGATACTGGAAGCTGCTAAATGCAATATACAAATATAACTGATTTTACATTAATATCAACACACAGAACAGTATTCTCTTCAGTGTATCTAAAGATGACACCTAAGCGCTTTTATGGTTTTAAGTGAGCTGTTGTAGGATATTTTAAAGTTCGTTTGTATATGTTTTTGCAAATGTAGATTAATGACTGTAATGACTGATGGGCCTGTCTCTGAAGTCCCACCGTTGCGATCTCCTCTCCGGTCACCCCTCAAGCGTCAGTCGTCTGTCCAGTCAACTCGCCTCGGTAGCACCAAGAGCCTATCAGCGGCTGTCTTTACAGAGAAGGCTCCACCCCCTGCTGGTGTGCAGTTTAGCAGTGAGGTCTCTCGGAGTGATGAAAATGTTTTGGACTCACCACGACAGCGGCGTAGCTACGGCTCTTTCCCTTTCACCCCTTCAGCAGATTCCAGCACATTCCATCAGTATCGCTCGATGGACTCTTCCATGTCTGTCGCCGATAGCGATGCCTATTTCAGTGCAAACGAGGACTTTGATCCAATCAGCAGTGACGAGGGACCAGGCACATACCCAGGAAGGAAACGAAGGCGGAGACAGCAAGGGCAGCTCCATATTGAACACAGTCGCACCTCGATATATCACAGTGTAGAAGGACCACTGTCAATGACGGAACCCCATCCACCTCTGTTGCCTAGTCACACCTCCCAGGCATCTTTTGTCTCCGCGCTTGGATTGGAGGAAGAGGGTTCCATGGAAACTGAGAGAGCAGAGTCAGGCCTCCTAACAACTCAGCCCCATTTAATGGCTTGCTATCATAATTATCTGGCGCATTACCACGTTTCAAACTGGGCTGTCAAGCAACCAACCAATAAGAGAACATCGAAATCATCCCTCCTTCGCCCTCTTGACCTGGACACACCCACTAGTGAAGAAAGTTCTGCATCCTTTGATCAGTTGTCCATTCCTACCTTTAAGGTTAGTGTATATAACTGTATGTCTGCTAAAATTTGTATTAAATGTAATATAAAATTGTAATGTAAAATGTAAATATTGGTAATGTTAGTAATGATTGTGATTATGGTTTGGGCTTTTTTTTTTTGGTCCTGCAGATGGTGAAAGCTGGTTTGTCTGCTAACTCTCTATTAGACAGAGGTGTTCAACTCATGGGAGATTTAAGCAGGTAATGTGATACTGGTGCTTCCCTTTACTCATGACTGTATTAAATGTCCTTTTAGTACAACATTTTCTGGTGTGTGTGTGTGTGTGTGTGTGTGTGTGTGTGTGTGTGTGTGCGTGTTTAGCACTACTTACACCCCGCTTGACAAGCGGGCTATGGAAAACACAGATGAAGACACAAATACAGAAGACTGGAACATGGATCAGCCCCTTGCACAGACCCGGACCACTGCCATTGTAGAAGTTAAAGGGGCAGTCAACGTGGTGCTGACTCCTTTAGTGGCCGAGGCTCTAGACAGGTCAGTAGTCCAGTGTGCTGTTAAATTTTCAAATCTGATTGTTCAAAACGTGATACAGTTCACAGGGCAAATCACAGGTTTATGTTAATGTGTTTGTTTTAACAAATTGTTGTTTCTATAGTAGCAAAGAATACAGAGAATTTTGTTGTGGATGTTCCACATAAACAGGTTAATAAACATATTTAATAGTTCATACCTTTCTGTGAAGAGTCCTTTTATTTAGCATTTTAGTATGAGTTTCTAGTGCCAGTGCTTTGAAATGGAAAGGGGAAAGTCTTTAAAATTTTTAACACTGGCAAATTGCTGTGTTATAAGAGGAATAACACATTTTGGGTCAACGAATATCTTCCAATATCTGCATTCTACATTGCATATTGTTTCATGATATAAACAGAATGTGCTGCTTTACTGTAGGTACATTGAGTCCATGGTGCATTTTGCAAGTATTCGCCACCCAGCATCTATCCTGGATGACCTACATAGCAAAGTGCTGAATGAAGCTTATCAGATAAGCAAATCCACTGTACCCGAGTCTGTGAGTAAACTTGGACACGTGCAGACACTTCCATAAATATGTAAAGAGGATGGCTTTTTTGTTGTTGTTGTTGTTGTTGTTGTTGTTGAACAGTTGTGTTTTGCAGAGCACTGGAAAGCCAGAGCATAAAATCTCTAAGGCTGATGGATCATTGAACACACCTCATGGACAAACTGACCTGTCAGTCAAACCTGACAATGTCAAAATAAAGGGTCTGCAAGCCAATGTTACCATTCCAAAGGTATGTACATGTGTGAGTGTGTGTGTGTGTGTGTGTGTGAGAGAGCGAGATGGTGACTTTGATTGACTATTTTTTTTTATGTGTGTGTGTATTTGCAGGTGAATCTGTGCATGCTACAGGCATCAGTAGAAGAACGTGACAATAAGAGCATGACACATGTCTCCCTTGTGGCCCTCTGCTTTGACAGAATTGCTACCCAACTTCGAATGAACAGGTAACCTTAAAAACATAGTTACTTGCACTTTCTTTCTCAAACATTGAATAAATTATTAATGTGAATATTTTTTTTGTAAAAGAGTAAAGAAGGATCAAGAAGTAAAGGTTTAATAAAGGTGTGCATGTGTGCTTAATGATTGTGACATACAGGGGAATAGTGGAGGACACAGAGAAATCATCTGTAATGATGGAGAAGTTCTCATCAGCCTCTAAGATGGCTCCCCAATCCAGTGGCTCTCTGCGCTCGAATGCAGGGGTGGAAAAAGGCAAAGAGATAGCAGCCAGACTCAACATTCACCGCATACACAGTCAACTGCGTGGCCTTGACTCATTAGGTAGACATAACATGTTTTCTTATTTATATTCCTGTTCTCCATGAACATAAAAAAAACCTGAATTAACACATTTTGTGTATTTGTGTTGGACATGTTGCAGATCTGGGTGCATGTGCTATAACTGCGATTCCCTTCGAGAAGTCTAAGGTTCTCTTCAGCTTAGAGGAGACGGACGACTTTGCTTTGCTGGATGAGACAGAACCATCATTCGGCACTGATCATTCCCAAGATCACACTTCTGACCCAACACGCTCTGGGACGAGCCCTGAAAAATGGGGCTGGATCATGTTTGAGTGTGGAATTGAGAACCTTACTGTCAAAGGTACTGTATAAATGCTATGAATTGAATTGTACTTCTTAATAATTATAGGTACGCTGTAAAATATGCTTGCTGTGTTTGTGGTTTGTGTTTTTTTATTTTTATTTTTTTTTTCTTTTCCGCAGGGGGCCGCCAGTCAGGGGCAGTTCTCTACAGTGCATTTGGTGTGATGGGTGGTGCTGAAACTGGTGTTAGGGGGGGTGTTTCTAAATCTAATGGTTCCAGTGGCTCTCAGACAGGAAGTGGATACAGTACTGATGTGTCTGATGATAACCTGCCCAACGATGCTCACAGTCCTGCCTCTGAGCCAAACAATAACTCTGACTCTGATGAACAGGTACTGTCCTGTTTTTATTGTAAATCTGATTTTTTGGTTTTTATCATTTCTTAATATTTATGTACGATGGCCTACACAGGATGAAGGAGTAGAATCCGATGACCTGAAGAAGGATCTCCCTTTACTGCCACCTCCTCCTGACTCTAGTAGTATGAAGCTCACAATAAAGGAAATTTGGTTCAGTTTTGCAGCTCCAACTAACATACGCTCTCAAATGCAGGCCATGTCTAGGTATAACTTAACACTGCAAATGAAATATAAATAAATATATATAAAAACTAATTTTAATTTATAAAATCAAAGCTATATTATCACTGACATGAGTGAATGAAGTAATATAATTAAACAGAGGTGCACTTGAACTAAAACAAAAAACCTCTTAATTTCTAATTGTTTTGTGATTGTAGGCAGCTGAATTTGTTAAGCACAGCAACTCCTGCCATTGGTGCCTGGCTGGTGCCTATCGATCAACTGAAATCCACGCTACAAAAGCTGGACATGGAGGCTACATTGCGTGTGTGTGCTGTCATGGGCTGCATCATGACTGAAGCCCTAGAGGTTTAAAAAAATGCAATCTTAAATGCATAAGAACTCACATATACAACTCTGATATGACACATCAAAGTTGTATCGCTGATTAAGTACGTGTGTGTGTTTTATTTTATTTAACAGAAGAAGAGCATTCACATTCCATTCCGGAGCAAGTATAACCGTGTGACGAAGAGAGCGCGATACCTTCATGAAAACCCATCCTGTTTACTTTGTAACATTTTACACCGTTACCTTCAGCAAGCCAACTACAGTGTTATCGAGGAGGCCACCATGGTAAGACAGTATGCAGTGTGTGCATTTGTGTGTGTACACGCGTGGGCTTGTAGATTTGAACTTCTCCTTTCTTCTTGTTAGAATGATGGCCTGCCTGCTCTGGTCACGCTGAAAAAAGGTTTGGTTGCACTTGCACGTCAGTGGATGAAGTTCATCGTTGTAACCCAGGCGTTTAAGGCAGTAGGTCTACTACAACCCAATCAACTACCCAAACCCAAAGAGCCTGCAGCTACTGATCCTGATGTAGCTCAGGGTGTGGACAATGGAGCAGCCCTTCAGAGTGACACCAGTGCTGATGGTGTGGAGTTTGAGTTTGATGCAGGTATCACACATGCTGCCAGACACTCTCATATACACTTTGTGTTTAATATGTTACACCACAGGTTTCCGAACCTGGTCCTGCACGTTTTTGCATTTCCCCACACTAACTCGCTCGCTTAAACTAAGCGAAGGCTGTTAATTTACTGATTCATTAGATCAGGTGTGTTAGGACATGTGGTATTACAGGACCAGGGTTGAGACTTGTGTATTAAACGCACACAGCAAGCACTGCAAATACTTGTATGAGTAGTATTTGACTTGCCTTATCATGCACAATTATGTTTTTAGGCACAGTTAGTGAGCACACAATGCTTTTGGAGAATGTGGGTAGTCGACCTGCTCCCACTGGAAATTCTGGTCCTGTGAGTGGTGTTGAGATTATGAGAAAACTGTCTAAATCGCACACACACAGTGAGTCCGGTCTAAAGATCAAGGTATGTGCAAGTGTGCCACCCAATTTTTCCAGTTAGATATGCATACTTTGTTGATGTAACCTTAATGTGATCTGAACTTATCTGCTGTTGTTTTCAGGGTTCTCATCCTTACCAGTCTCTGAGCTACACAAGTGGTGACACAGCAGCTGATTCACCGGCTCACGTGAGTCGTACAGGGCTGCAGTCCAATCATAGCCCACGCAAGGAGTCGTTGCTAAGCTACCTGACAGGAAGCTTCCCCAGTCTGCATAACCTGCTGGAAGCCACACCGTCTCGCAATAGTGAGCAAGTGGCAGCTAAGGGCAGCTCTCTGACGCGCACAGGTACTTTAAAGATATTCATTTAAATAGTCCCTTCATTATCACAGGAGTGCACAATGCCTTTTCAGTAGTAGTATACTGTAACTGAAAAACACAAGAGATATAATGTAAGATAATAACAATAATAATAACATTAACCATTTATTGGATGAAGAACCATACAGTGGAACCTTGGCTTGCGAGCATAATTCATTCCGGAGACGTGCTTGTAATCCAAATCACTCGTATATCAAAGCGGGTTTCCCCATAAGAAATAATGGAAACTCAGATGATTCGTTTCACAACCAAAAAAATATTTATATAAAAATGACAAAATATAAAGTAAAAATACATAAAACTGTCATGAATTTGCCCACACGGAGCTCGCGTGCAGCGCACCTGTTCTGAGCACTCCCAATAGCACCACATGTCAGAGAACTCACTCCGCTAAAGACTACTTCCTGGTTTTCCTCCGCAACGCCACGGTGCGTCACATGGGTGGCAACAGGTGTACCGGATTGGGACTGATTGCGGGAGCTATAAAAAGACTCACGCAAGTACACCAAGGTCGTGGAGCATTAGTTGCCATTTCCCGCGCTTGATTTTCCCGTGTTTGCTTTCTCCGGTTCTGACTATGTTTCTGTTTCTTGTTATTCAACCCCACCACACCTTACAAAAACAAAATAGCCTGCACTTTACCTTTAAAAAGACTCGTGGCTGGTGCGAGGGACAGGGGAGAGGACTTTGACTTTTGACTTTCACTACAACTCACAAAATCACTGCAGTCTACTGGTTCACTGGAATCTTTTTTTTTTTCGTGTGACTTTAACAAGGAAAGTATCCAATGACAGCTGCATTTGCCTCCTTTTGAGGATTTCTTGGAAATGTAACACTGTATTGTCATTAAACAGATTCAGCGCTCGCACTGCTACAGCCTTATTCAGGTGGTGCTTTTCTACAAAGTTTTGCACTCTTTCCCACATTTTACACATCTCCCTGATCTCATTTGAAGAGAGGGATTCCTCAGTCTTTTTCTATGCTAGCGCGGATGTTGACTATGCGAGTGAGCCACAATCCCGCAGTGAGTGAGAGACAAAAGTTGTGATCACGTGAGGCTCGGCAGACGACACGTATGCATACTACTTGTATTGCACGACCTCGCTCGTTAACCAAGTCAAATTTTATTAAAATTTTTTGCTCGGCCTGCAAAACACTCACAGACCAAGTTATTAGCAATCCGAGCACCCACTGTGTTTGGTAACTTTAGTGGACATATATGCACACACAGAGTTTTTGGAAACAATTTACCCTTCACTGGCCATATATGGCAAGTCTGTTGACCTTGATTTGCAACATAAAAATAAAAAAAAAATCTTGTAATATAAAGTCTTGTAATATCTTTACACACGCAATCTCATCCATCGCAACGTTCAACTCCCCCCCCCCCCCCCCGGTCCCTGAAAATATTGTCTGACATTAAACCGGTCCGTGGCACAAAAAAGGGGACCCCCGCCCTATAAAGAGTTAATGTTAGTATTAGTTTTAGTATAAGGTAGTATATGCTAACAGGATTGTTGGTCTAGATGTGTTCATTTGTTCTTTATTTTCTCACACAGAAAAACAGCCCAGACAGCAACTTCTTCATATTTGATCTTTTCTATAGAACTCTGTGTAACAACTGTGCTCTTTTTTTGTATTTGCACAGAATGATTTTATTTCCTTTAGCTTGTGCAACACAGTTGTCTCTATATACAGCCCTGTATAATATCTCTTAGTAACATATTGAATGACTTGTGTGTGTATATAGTGATGTGTCCTTATCTTCAATAAACGCTTTACTCTGGTCAGGATGGGTGGCCTGTCTGTCGCAGGGCATCACACACCCATTCACACATTAATATATGTCTCAGAAGACTCTCAGTTCACCTACTGGCATCCGGGGCCCATGAGCTGTGAGGCCACAACGCTACCCCCTGTGCTACAGTGTTGACGTATAATGATGTATTCTATCTACTGTGTTTGTTGTTTAGGAAATAGTCTTGGTACGGAAATGCTGACAGAGCATCCTCTCCTGTCTGAGCCATCCTCTGTCAGCTTCTACAACTGGATGTCCAATGCTGTGGGGAACCGCTCAGGAGGCAATGTCCAGGAGTCTCCATTAAACCGCTCTCAGCACAACAGCCTCCAGACAGGGGGTATGTATACACACATGTGTGCATGTGATAATTGTATATAAAGTTTATTTCAAAGCAGTGGTAGGTCCTTGTGTGTTTTTATCTATATGTATATGGGCACTCAGATTAATGATGTATTCTCGCTCTGTAGGTGCACTTCCAACCATTCCCTCAGCATCAGACTTTAACACTGTTCTGTCAAGTGATCAGAACACGATGGACACACACTCCCAGCACACACACTCTCAGCACAGCACCAGCCAAGATGACCTGCTTGAGCAAGACGAGACCAACCTCTGCCCTGCAGCTGTCCAGCTGGCTGATGCACAGGTACTGTTTGTGTACTCATCATAGCAGGTGCACTCAACCTCACTTTAAATATTGTCGTTATCATTTTATCTGCAATGTGTTTAGACTAGTTTGAGGAAATGAAGATATTTCTGTGTGTGTGTGTGTGTGTGTGTGTGTGTGTGTGTGTGTGTGTGTGTGTGTGTGTAGGTGGTGTTTAAACCTCTCCTCAGTCACACTGGCATCCAGTCTCAGGATGCTCCTCCATTCAGCTACAAAATGTATTTTGGGGAGCACCTGTCCTTTAGCGGTACACTGGAGTGCTTGAGGGCAGACATTGTGGACTCGGACACCAGCAAATTCAGGAAAAGCAAACGAGTTCACAGGTATATAGCTCAAGTAAAATTACTATCATTAGGATTCCAAGTGTTTATCAGGGTTACTAGTTTTGTGAACAAGGATTGTGGTGAATGGTATAGTCTTTTTAGGCTGCATTTCCATATACCTTGTCGTTTAACATTTTTGTAAAATATCATGGCAATAGATTTTCAGATTGCCCAACCCTAGTTTGGAAAAGAAAGTTGTAAACGTTTTGTGTGTTTTTGCCATAGGCAGGGCACTGTGAACCTGCCTCCCTTGGAGTTCAAGCCAGCCCTAATGATTGAGACGTTCAGCCTGAACGCGGTGGTGCTGGAGAAGTGCATGTCATCGACATGGGCCTCGTCAGCCAGTGCACTTTCCTTTCACGAGCTGAGCCGAAGACCACAAGCCAGTGTCCATTGCCACTTTACAGTGGCATGTCAGGCCATTCGGCAGCATGTGGATATGGCCCTAGTGCGCCTCATCCACCAGTTCAGCACTATGATTAACAATATCAAAGCCACACAGACAGACATCAAGCTGAGCCGCTACACGGCTGGGTCAGCCTCACCCACGCCTGCATTCAAGACGCGGTCACATGGGCATTTCCGCTCCTCAGACTTCAGCCGCAGCTCACGGGGCAGTCTGAACGGTGCTACTCGTATTGGTACACAGAAGAGCAAAAGGACTGTCTCAGGGTCGGCCACAGACACACTGACCAGAAACCGAGAACCCCGTGGTAGGAGCTCTCTGGCCAGGTCGGAGAGACGCACGTCCCGAGTATCACGCAAGGGGTCACGTGATGCTGCAGATCACGTGACCATTCAGATGGACGACTCTGACTCCATTACAGTGTCGGAGCAAAGCGAGCCATCAGCTGAGTGCTGGCAGAACATGTACAAACTGCTCAACTTCTACTCACTCATCTCTGACCCTACAGGGATTCTGGAGAAGAGCCAGGACAATGCACTTTCAGGTAAGGCAAAGCACTACTGCGTCTGGCTCTTTCATGGCCACTTAGTCTGTCTTTCGGCTCATATGGCCCATTTTAAGTAGTAAAACTGCAATTATACTTTAAAAATGTACGTAAGGGCACATTTGCTTTGCCCATTATTTTCTAGTGAATATATAAAAAAAATTGCATTAGGGGATCATAGTCTAAATTATCTCCTTGTCACATTATCTTATTTGTGCATGCACTGTTTATCAGTAGAAACTCCCTCAAGCATGGAAATGTTTTGTCTCTTTTTACATCACTGTAGTTTCTGGTGCATTTAAATGAGTTTATTAAAATGTACCGCATGTATGAAAAAAATAAATGTTACAATAGTATTGCTGTAAATTCACAGGCATAGCTCTATAGAACATCGATTTTTAAGTAGGGAAAACATCACAATAGATTAAACGTGTGTCAAAGTATGTACTCTTGGTTTAAATCCTTTTTTTTTCCCTATCAGATGGTGGGAGAAGTCCAGCAGACCCTCCATGTCGGTTGGTGTTTGAGTCAGAGACAGAGTCTCCGCCAAACAGGGCGGGTCGTAGGCGGAGCTTGGTGAGCTCAGAGCCCCAGCATGTGACACTGATAGTGTTCGGTGTAGGCATGGTGAATCGTACGCACCTGGAGGCAGACATTGGGGGATTGACCATGGAGGCGGAGCTAAAGAAAATACATGGCAGTTTCACTCTGAAAGAGAAAATGAAGGGTAATGCCTTCAAAAACACCCACGCACTGTTACGTTAGTGATGGTACAAACTCTTGATTCAGTGACTACACACACATTTTAAAATGTCTTTTCCTGTCTGTAGATATTCTCCATCAGAAAATGACAGAAACATGTGCGTCTGCCCATATTGGTGGGGTAAACATCGTGCTTTTGGAGGGCATATCACCAGACATCCAGTCAGTATCAGTTGCAGATATCTTCTGCCACAGTTTTCTTTCCTGAACCCAATGATTTAATCTTTGACTTCTAAATTTCAACCTAACTGCTGATATTTGCTTTAACTGATAAGTATAATTGATATCCTTTACTTCTGAATGTTTAAAGCTTCTCTAATTCTGAATTGATCAAAGTCTCCTTTCTTATTAGTAGCTTACAATCTATTGACCAACAACTCCGTACTTTTTGCACCCTACTTTTCTGCCACTTCTGCTCCTAGTTTGTTTTAAAACTATTGTAAATGAATTTACTTTTATATGGAAACTTTATTTTGATCTATGCTTCCATGTGCTATAATGCAGTATTTTCACTTTTGATTGGTTGGCTGGCTTGTCTTTAGTTATTTTATTTATTTTTCTGTTATGTGTTATTCAGGTTTGTTTGTCTTGGGAACATCTTGGTTATTCTTAAATTACCTCTGAGGAAACTCGTTCTTTCTTTCGTTGGATTACTTTTCTTTATCGTGTTCTATTGTGTTCCTTTTGTCTTCTGTTTTTCTGCCTCTCTCACTGGCAGACTGGAGGATTTCCCAACCTCCCCTACCAGCACAGCCAAGCAAGAGTTTCTGTACGTTTCCTCTGTTCCTCTGTATCTCTTGCCTATTCCCTTCATAACCATTCATACAAACTGACATAACTTCATTAATAGAAATATATGTCTGTCAAACAGCCTCAAGCTATTAGTAGCCTGTCTAATACAACCTTCTGTGACAAGTCTAACAGTCCCAGGTTTCTCATCTAGGATGGGTTGCGGATTGGTAGAAATCTCAGCCTTACAGCCTTAGCTTGTTTCACACAGTAAAAGGATCAACAGTTTGCGGCACCTGTTGTGTACAAGACCAAACCTTTTCAAGTTAAATAAGGCTTTTTTTTAGGGCACACATGCAGGTATTCTACTAATACAGTGGTTCTGTGGGGGGTGGGGGGTGTTGTGTGCGCGCTGTGGGCAGGGGATGTTTTTTTTCTCTAAGAAAAATGATTTTTTTTTTTTGGGTCGTGCCCTTGCGACCCATTCTGGAGGGCCTCGCGACCCATACTTTAAGAACCCCTGTACTAATATATGGAAGTGTTTATAAATACACAAGCTTGGATTATTTGCTTTTTAAATCCTGTCTCGTAAATGCGTTGGTTCAAACCTCTAGATAACTGAATTGTCATGGGAGTGGCTTTATCTTATTTTAAAACATCATTGAGTGAAAGGAAAGATTTAATAACCATGTTAGTAAATAGCCAAATCAATGTATTGTATTGATTGAACATATGGCATGATTATCTCTTCCAGTCCAGATATTCTAATATTTGAGAAATTCGGTCTTTTAAGTGCAGTTATTGTTTTGCCAGTAACTTGGGTTATGTTTTTCAGCACTGGGTAATATTACAATAGTGTTTAAATCCATTTCTTAAGCTAATAGAGAGCTTATCCATTATATGTTACAACAGTATTGAAGAGTGCTTAGAATAGTTTAACCTTCATGCTTTGTATGTTTTCATCATTGTGTACTAACTGACTATTTTCCATCACACATCTAGGACTTTGAAATAGCTATGTGTTCTCACCCTTCTCTTTTCTCATTTGCTTCATCGTGGTTGGTTCCCTGCTGGCAGACAGTAATAACTCATACATTAAAAAAAAAATCATCCATCTGTTTTGTTAATTAATACTTTTAAGCACTGGCTAAAATCGTATACATTCTTACTTCACTAATTATTGATTCGTTTCTTGTGTTGTAGGACTGTGGTGAAGTGCAACATTGCTAAGTCTCAGGCTCTCTACAGTGCTCAGCGTGGACTGAAAACCAATAATGCTGCTGTGTTTAAAGTGGGTGCCATCATGATCAATATTCCACAACATCCTGCAACACTACATAGCATGATGGTCCGCAGCTCTCACCAGCTCTCCAAACAGATCTCAGATTTCATCCGCCAGCCTTCTAACCCGTGAGTTGAAAGCACCACAAAAGCATTTACTTCCCCCCAGGTTGAAAGTGCATCTAATTCATCTACATTAGTACTGTGAATTAATATTAACGCTCTGCATTTTTATATTATCTTGAATGTTCTTGCTAACTTTGATCTATTTATTACAGCCCACCCCCAAATAGGGAAGACACACCCACCCCACAGCCATCTGATAAAGCCTCAAGTATTAATCAAACCCCAGTAGAGGCCAATGAGTATCCACAGCTGCCGGAAGGACTGGAGAAAAAACCAATTGTGCTGAAGTTCAGCGCTATGCTGGATGGAATCACTATTGGCGCCGCCCTTCTGCCCTCACTCAAGGCAGAGTACAAGATGGGCAGAATGAAGAGCCATGGGATGACTGGTATGAGCATTGGCTTGTCACAGCATAGTGTAGATATATGAACATATTGAATTTTTCACCTTTTGATTTATGCTTATCAGGCAAGTTGCAAGTTATACAGTATGCAAAACACTATATGTTAGATTAATTCAGTAATGTTTTGCTTTGGCTTGCAGGTGCCCAGACAAGGTTCACATTTGAGCTTCCCAACCATAAGCTGTGCTTCCAGTCAAAATTGTCCCCAGTGGATGTGACCTCTGTGCCTCCATCAGCCAGCCTTACCCTGCCACCGGTCACCATGTCTGGAGAGTATATTATACAGGAACATGAGGGCCACAGTGACACAACCTGGGCCCCCGATGACATGCCCACCAAACATGGCAGTTATCTGCAGGGCAACTACCTGCGTTGTGTGGCTGAGGTGAGAAAGTTCACTTTGAAAATGACCAGGTGCAGGTAGTATGTGTACAAAGGTAATTATGTATCATGAAAGTCAGAGTATTATGATCTCCAAGATGTTTTGTTGCAACTATGTTTACAGCAGATGTGATAAGTGCAGAAGCATCTTCAGGGTAATACAAAATGCCTTGATTTGTTATGACTAAGCTGTGTGGAGATATTTTCAAGGTTAATCAAAGGTTTAAGGTTAATTTTAAGGTTTAGATTTCTTTACTGTGTTACAGTATGGGCATCACATATGATTAATGAATCACATAAAGATGAATTGAGGGCAGTCAGTGAATGTTGTTGTTTTTTTTTTATCTGTCAGATTGGCTCTTTTGAGCATAGCCTTACCACAGACCTGCTGAATCACCTGGTCTTCCTTCAGAGGGTCTTCATGAAGGAAGTTAACGAGGTCATCCAGAAAGTTTCAGGTACCAAGAAGTTATCATCAAATATAATCAAAAACTATAACTTATTATATTATTGAATTAGGTATGAAGCAAGGCCTTTTATGGACTTTTTGTGTGTGTGTGTGTGTGTGTGTGTGTGTGTGTGTGTGCACTCAGGAGTTGAACAGCCCATTCCTTTGTGGAATGAACATGACTTATCAGCTGATGGAGACAAACCTAAGATCCTACTTTATTCCCTCAATTTAATGTTTAAGGTATCTCACATTTCCTGCTCTCTGACGATCATTGATGATCATGGTATTCAGTATCCAGGGTTGAATTTGGTGTCCATTCTCTGTCCAGCATAGAGCTTGTTGAATTGAAAACATTCAATTAGAGCTATAAGTTTGATCATGATGATCTACAGTAAAACATTTGATTAATACTTAACATGGATAATGTTTGACTAATTTTAGGGAATTCAGATGACCGCAACCACTCCCTCCATGAGAGCTGTGCGCTTTGAGACTGGTTTGATTGAGCTGGAACTGTCCAATCGAATTCAGTGCAAGTCCACGCCCACAGGAAGCAGCTACCTAAAGCTGTTTGGGAAATGTCAAGTGGATTTAAATCTCGCACTTGGACAAATTGTTAAACACCAGGTTTTCTTTTCCCCCCACTCTCACTATTCCAGATGTTTACAGTATGATAGCATGGTAATTACACCTTCTTACTTGCTTTTTGTCTTAGGTCTATGAAGAAGCAGGATCTGATTTTCATCAGGTGGCATATTTCCGTACCCGGATTGGCCTGCGCAATGCTCTGAAGGAGGAAATCAGTGGTTGCTCTGACAAAGAGGCTGTGCTTATCACACTCAACCGGCCTATAGTATTCGCCCAACCAGTGGCATTTGACAGAGGTAAACCTGTATACCAATACTCCTTTCTCTTGCTCGCTCTCTCTCTCTCTCTCTCTCTCTCTCTCTCTCTCTCGCTCGCTCTCTCAATATGAGACACATACACATACAGTGGTGCTTGAAAGTTTGTGAACCCTTTAGAATTGTCTACATTTCTGCTCAAATACGACTGGAAACATCATCACATTCATCAAACATCGGGCTCATCTCTCAGCAACGGACGCACCACCATATATTTATATATGTGTGTGTGTGTGTGTGTGTGTGTGTGTGTA
>JAQLOM010000037.1:17018163-17033039 GCA_030068315.1 Chrysichthys thysi | reverse complement strand
TTATTATTATCACCATAGTATTATTAATATAACTATAATATTATTGTTAGCTATTAATAAATAAATAAATACAATATTTCTTCTGAATTTAACAGCAAGTTCTACTTTGCCAAAAATTAATTTGGGTTATCTTGCTGCCTTTTTTTTTCATATTTAATATTTCCTTAATTGCATTTCCATCATGTGGAAGACGCTGTTATCCAGAGCGACTTACATTTATGTCACTTCATATAACTGAGCAATTGAGGGTTAAGGTGTCTTGCTCAAGGGCCCAGCAGTAGCAGCTTGGGGTAGGTTTGAACTCATGACCTTCAGATCAGTAGTCCAACATCTTACCCCTGAGCTACCATTATCCCATTAATGCCATGAATCTGAAAAATAACACATTCCTGCATGGGGTTGAAATAAATAACCGGTTTAAACTTGACTGCTTAAGCCACATCTTAAAATGCAGTAACTTCTGTGCAGATTTTCTGATCTGATGCCAACTGACGCAAGGTTTAGAGTAGTTAGTCTTGTGGCGTTCAGTAGCGACGAGTAGAATACAAAGGTATTCTGAAATTTCAGGATTTCTTTTTTGGAATACTGGTCTTCTTGTGTAAACGCTCAAAAGGAACAATTTGCAAATAACTCTGTTTATATCCAGCTTGATAATCCAGGCCTAACGTGATATGGCAAAAAGCACTCTGCGCACTACTGCTGGTTTTCCATAAGGACACTGAATAATGCTGCACTGGTGTATGAACGTTTCAGGTTGATTTCCTGGACAGGCCGGAAGATCGATCCAGTGGGAGTGGACTACATCCTGCAGAAGCTCGGCTTCCATCACGCAAGAACGACAATTCCGAAGTGGCTTCAAAGAGGTGTGATGGACCCCCTGGACAAAGTTCTGTCTGTTCTCATTAAGAAATTGGGAAATGCACTACAGGATGAGAAGGAGAAGAAAGGAGGAAGAGACAAAGAGGAACATTAACAGACTTTCTCTAAAGATTTTTGTCCAACTTCCTCTCTCACACACGCACACGTCTAAATGTGAAAGCTAGATCAGTACACATCAGTAAGCTTAGTGGAAACACTGGATTTGTTAACACTACTGTATAGTCCACACTCGTTCACATGCACGGTCTCCGTACTTGGCTGTGAGACATGAGTGTGAGATTACATGTTGCAAGTTGTTCCTGTATCTTCTGTATATTTTTAATCAACTGTAACTTGCTGCTGAAAGCCAGATGGACTTCGTTACAGGGATCATATGCACTTATACATTCTAGGATTCATTAACTGCGCTAACATGGAGAGAACCACGGGTGTTTGATCAGTAGCTGTACAGTATAAATGTAAAAAAAAAAAAACAAAAAAAAAGCAGTGTCTTATAGTGTTAGCCTTACTCAAGCTTGTTAAAACTTCCACTGGATTTTTATTACTTTTATATTTATGTATAATTTTAAAAGTCAGAGGACATGTGCCAAGTGTTCTTTTGCATAATTTCTTACTGCCTGTCACGTTGCGGGAGAGCCAAGAGATAGCATGTGTCCTTAAGCACATCAGTTTCTTTTAAAAGTGACCAAAATTTCCAATGCCTGATCTACGTTGGGCTCGAATCAATTGCAACAGATCAAACCTGGAGGTGTATTTCCAAATGTGAATCTTTCTAATAGTATGTGATTTGTATTGACGTACACAGCCGAATATTTTAATGACCTCTTTAACGTGCAATTCATGACTCATGTTAGGTGTGTGTGTGTGTGAATTTTTAATGTATAGCTGTGCAATAGACTGCTGTATATACACAGAAGTGACTATGTTCAGTGTACTTTAACTGAATAAATATTGTGACTTATTGCACATTCGTCTCACCGTCATATCCGCTCGAGGTGAAATGACACGGTTTTCCCTTAAACAGGCAGGGATGTAGCTGTCCAAAGCTATGTTGAGCTACGCTTGTTAGTCTTTAAACATTTTTGTCCATTGCTTCAGTAACTCGTGTGCACAGAACTGTACCACCTCCCCGTATAATAAGATTCTGTTGAGAGTTTAACATTTCACAGTGGCGTATGTGGATACAGAGCATTATTTTCTCATGTGAGATTAATTCATTTTGAGGTACCATCCTATACACCATTTCCCATCAGTTTCACTTTCTAAAAATCAGGGTGCTTTGCAGTTCATGTATTGTATATCCAAATGCCTTAATAATAATTTAATTGCTCGCTCATGCAATCATGCAGGTTCAGGTCAAGAGCTGAGGGGGGGAAAAAGTCTCTATAATATCCATAGGATGATGCAAGAAACATCCAGTTCTGTGGACAGAAATGCCTTGCTGATGAGAGATGTCAGAGGTCAGACTTACCTGCACTGCCAGGAAAGCTAGTTATGCGAATTGTAAACATTAATGCACTCTGCCTGTTAACACCAGTGTTTGTTGCTGCGCACACACACCATTATTACCAAAATGTAATATTACATTGAGTACTTCCAGCATAATGCCCCATGTCACAAAGTACAAGTTGTCTCACCTGGTTCTATGAACGTAACGCTGTACAACAGCCTTCTCAGTCACCAGATATGAATCCATCAGATCACCTTTGTGATGTGGTAGAAAGGCAGACTTGCAGCATGAAGGTGCGATAGACAAATCTGCAGCAATTATGAGACATCTACATGAACGAAAATCTCAAAGGAACGTCTCCAACACTTCATGGAATCCGTGCCATGCAGAACTGGGTTAAGATTAGTATTGTGTCCCTAAAAAAATCATCAGCAGGTGCACACAAATATATAAAGTACCTAAAAACAGACCCCAGGCACCTAAATAAGCAGGCACACAGAAGTATTTTTAAAAGCTTTATTTCACCCAAACCTCACAAAAAGCACCCTGACTCAATTTACTGTGCCTTTTTTATACTCTGAATAGGTAGATTTTGCAGAGACTCATTCAACATTCTAGCATGTTATATTTAAACTCAAAAAAATGAGCTAACAAAAAATGTGCTAAAAATGTGCTGCTCTATAGTTAAATGCACTCTATATTAACTATAAAAACAATTCAAGGGCTATCCATAGTGTCTTACATTTAACGGTACAACTGGCTGTTTAAAGAAAAGAAAAAAAACCCCAAACAAACAAAAAAAAAACCAAAAATAAAAACAAAACCAAAACAAAAAAAACAAGACTACACATAGGCAATCTGTTACTATCAGTAATTCCAGTATTATTATAATTTTGGTCTTTCATATACATTTCCATATACATATCTACTGTTAAAAAATAAAACAAAAATAATCTATCAAAGATTAAAACAGGCAAAAAAAAAATAAAATAAAATAAAATAAAAAAAAATTCAAGTTTGGCCTCCATAATGCTGTGTAGTAATGAGGCTGTTTGGTGTGGTGGCTCCCGTACTCGGTTCCGAGTGAGAGGTTGAGCGAGGGGGTGGAACCTGATGTGGCAGCTTCGTTGAGCTCTACAGGGTTCGGATACTTCCCTGATCAGACACAGTGCTTTTCAGTTTGGGAGAACAGTCATGTTCATAACAATACCACTGAATCACGGGTAGGGCATGGAGGTAAGGGGTGAGACAGGATGAACGCTTTCGCCAGCTCGACCCTTCTGTTTGTTATATTGTTTCCTGGAGCGCTTCTTGGCTGCAGTGTCGGTGCTGCTCTGGACTTCGGGTCTGCGGCCGCGTTTGGCAGGTTTAGTGGTGATCTCGGGCTTCTGGGCGACCGCCGCTGTGGACTGCAGGTCCGAGTCGTTGTGCTCTTGGCAGCAGAGTTGGCTGCTGATGGGGTGTGGTTTCAGCATGCCCTCCTCATGGGTCTTGCAGAAGGAGTTGGGACACAGCTGGCAGAACGCATTGGACAGTTTGCCACACACGTCGCAGTGGTGCCAGGGGCAATCCCATCGACCTGCTCATCACATCAACCTAATTAGTCAACGGACTCCTCTCATATTTGCCCCCCCCGCAAATAACTCCTCTCAACAGCTGGAGCATATAGAACATTCACAGCATTATTTGAAAATCAGGCCATAATTTGAAAGTCATCAATACAAAGTCCAAAATTCTTAATATAATTAATACGTTCTATATACCAATTAGAATGTTTGATAACTGGATCATCATGAATAAAAGCATAGTCATTTGAATTTGAAGTGAGAATTCAATTTGTACTTTTGATAAACCAAATACAATTACTGGCTTTGTTTTGTTTTCTGAGCAGTTACACCGGGGATACAAGACTTACCGAACGGTCTCTTAGTCAGATCTAGGCAAGACAGGTGGTAAGCTTTAGTGCAGCCCTTGCGGTCACACAAAACCAGCTGTCCTCCATCACCACAACGGAAACACTCATCCTCAGACTGCTTCTTCCCTTCACTTCGAGGACGCCGCCGCCTGGGTTTCTTCTTCGGTAGCTTGGCTTTGGGCTCTGAAGTGGGGGTGATCTGTGACAGAGAGCAGTTCACTTTCTTTTTACAAAACACTTTTCAGAAGTCACACACACACACACACACACACACACACACACACACACACACACACACACACACACGATATTGGATGCCACGGACAACATCCGCTGGTCTAAATACATAATCCATTAGCCAGAATGTCTGGTATGAAAGTTTAAAAATCCCAAGAGTTGCATGCGAGTCCTGTAGTACAGCAATTGGCTGCTAGGATTTTAACCCCCCCTACACATCGGTCTCTTCACGTCAACGGACAACCTCTCCCCCCAATTAGTCCGTTAATGAGAGGATCGACTGTGTCCATTTATCCATCTATAGATATTTCTCTCTCCATTATCTCTCTCTATCTAATATATTCATATATTCATATATACACACACACACACACACACACATATACATACATTATACCACTTCTCACGTGTACACCACTTTGTATTGGTCTTTCACATGGAATTCCAATAAAATAGATTCATGTTTGTGGCTGTGATGTGACAAAATGAGGAAAAGTTCAAGGGGGCCAAATACTTTTGCAAGCCACTGTATATTGTCATTCTAACATCTACCACTCATGGTCTTCATATCAAGTATATAAATACACATCATAAATGATTGGGTGCTTAAGGCAGTGTGAGACTCACTTTGGGTCTATCTCCTAGGAATCCACTGCAGTTGGATGCACCACATCGACAAACGGTCTTCTCGTTCCCGAGGCAGTCCAGATTATAGTTAAAAGTCAACTCTGTGCCTAGAAATTTAAACAAGTAAAACAAAAATGAAAAGCTGTTAAGCAAAACACACACAATCGCTGATTCTCAGGACACCACCTTCTCAACAAATGACTGCTGTACCCACAACTCTAACCGACATCTGTACAGAATATATGGCACAATTTCTAATAAGAAAAACAGAAACAAGAAACTACTCACCTCTACATTAAACAAACGGTTTACTTTTGAAGTAGTATTTTCTCTCAAATAAGTTTTATATTATGGACAGTTCTAAGAAATATTTTTAAATGCAAACAAAGCTATAGCATTTTTCCATTCGTCAGTCTCCAATAACTCTGCTGATGCCTTTAACCATGTCCTGTTTTCTTGAGGTATAAATGTGAAGTTGCACCCAGTCATCCATCACCATGCGGGAAAAAACACTTTCAACACAGAAAGGATCAAATTTGCCATAAACACATTGTCTTGCCAGAGAACGAGGAGGCTGGTGAACGAAGGGGGAAAAGCGTCAATTGTACAGGTTTAGTCGATTCTATCAGTTATCGTATTTCAATACAATGTAGTTAAACAGCACTTTTGTAACACCTGGAGCTGCTTGGAAGCATACATAAAAAAAAAAAGCATCCATTCCTGAGCGCATCTCACAAAACAGCTCTTGAAATTCACCATGTGTGCCAACAATTTTTAAACCAGTGTTGGGTGGGGGGGAATGCACTACTTAAATACTTACAATACATTTGTGTTTATCTAGTTTCATGTAAACAATCTGTCCACACATGTTTACTGTAATAAATCTGGCCTGGTGTGTTCAGTGCTCCTCTCTGAACTCACCTGCTGGAATGTCACACACAGCGAACAGACCCACACGCGTGTCTCCATTTACAGTCCACTTCTGAGTCTCACAGTTGGGCTGGCAGCTGTGGTTCATGAAGCGGGAGTAGTTCCCTTTAGGGCCGGCATCGATGATCCGGTCCTACGTACACAACGGAGCATTGGGTCATATATTGACTTATCAAAGTTACCTTGACTTTAAAGTACCCATGAAATGGAAGGAGGCCTCATATGACAGACATTTTCTTTAAAACAGGAAAGAACCACAACAAATAACTCAACCAATTTCCACAACTGCCAACAGCCCTCAAGATACACCACACCTTCCGCTGCATCCAAAGAAACCCAATAGTGGCTTAGCAAACCAGCTAAATGGAGAATTTCTCATTGCCACCATTGCCCCACTGCGTTCTGAGGTTTCCAGTCCCCGTGTTGCAGATAGGTACCTTGACGAGGGTCATTTCTTAGCTTATTTTTCTCTGCAGCAATGAGGGTTGCTGACTGTATTTAAAAAAATAATAATAATAAATAAATAAATAAATAAATAAATGGCATGCTTCCTTCACTCTCATTCTATTAAAATACTGCCGTTATGTTGTCAAATTTGCAGCCAGTCTCTTTGCAATAGGAAATTTCTCCCTCAAGATTGCGCAGTAGAGACGACAGACGAAGTCACGCCTTCGCTAGAACCGCCCCCTCTCTCTGGTAGAAATGATTAGACGAGTACAGTCACATTCTCAAATTCACTTTATTCCATCTATCCAGAGAGCTTAAATGGGTTCAGCTGGAGAAATGCAATTAATACAGATGCATCGAAGAAGGTCATTTGTCATCATTATAAATGCATCATATCATTTATGAACTGGAAATTTGCTTATGGATGGATTTGACCAAAGATTCTAAAGCACTACGCGCAAGATGGATTACTAGCCGGAAAATACGTTGATAATCAGGAAGTACAGAAGTTCGACACTATGGGCGCCATTTTGGTAAGCTGGCCTTTCGTCACAGAGGCCGGATACCGCGGGAAACTTGTGGCATTTTTCTGAAATAGTCTTGTTGTTGCTTGTTTTGATGTATTAGCCTTGTTTGCATTATGAGAAATTATGACATCCTGTGTTAAGACGACGTCAAGAGATTATTTGAGCGGATTGTTTGATTTTTTCTCAATAATTGGAGCCTAACTGAGGTAAGTTCAACGACATGCAGCTACACTGCAAAATTCTCCCCATTTGATTTAAGCCTCAAATATTGATTAACATCATGGATCGCATTTGACTTCAGACAGCGATTTATCTCAGGTAGTATTGACAAGTAACCTCCTCATGACCGCTTGAATTAACTTTGGACAGTTTAGCGTATGTTTTCCAAGAGGTGGTGCTAGCCGTTGTTTGCCGAAACAGAGAAGTTACGGTGGGCTTATCAAAATGGCGTCCACGGTGGCTCGGGGGTACTTCTGCCTATTGCGTAACTGATCCATCTTGCTTCGCTGTAGAATCTTTGGATTTGACTAATGCGGCATGAGCTGGCAGTGAGCTCACCAGGGTGAGATAAAACTCATTATTTGGGATGCATGGCTATTACTGGCACATTGTAAACTAATTAACTCTTATAAAATCTACCATAATGATTCATGGTGTACATGTTCACTGACTGATAGCTGGCTGGATAAAGGCTGTATCAGAATCATTATAATTGTGCTAGCTACCAGCCATATAGCTAAAATCCTTTTTTACACCAACCATTTCCCATGAAATCTTTGTTTCAAATGTTTTAACGTCAATGGCTAACAGTCTGTATTTGTGTAATGTTGAGAAACCTTCAAATAAGCAGGTATATGATGCCAAATTGCGCAGTGAAGAGAAACGGTCTCTTATGGGGAAAAAACTGTCAGTCAAGTGTAGCCATGTATTCTTACTTTACAGGAGAATACCATTTTAATAACCAATTTCTGCTGGGAAATAAAGCATTTAAATACCAGGACAGGAAAAATTAACCGTTCGAATCATACACTGTAGATGGAAAGACATTTAAATGAAAAAAGTGACAGAGGTCGTTTTGTCTTTGAAACTCATGATGATAGGCAGGGCTAGAACTTGTTTTTTTTTTGGTTGTTTTTTTTTTTTTTTTTTAAATAGTTGATAGTGAGGGCAGTAGGCTTCCCATGGGAGAGAAAGTGATATTTAAGCACAAGGAAATAAAATAAAACTGTATTAAAAAACAAACAATAAATGTGCCCAATACAAAATAAATAAATTTATTTATTAATTTAATAAAATAAATTTGCCCCACACAAGGACAATTGTTCAAAAAGCTTTAAATCGCGCATTTTGAATTCAAGGGCACTTTAATATACAAGAAATAAATGTGGAGTTAACAAGATTGCGGACTAAGCTGTAGTTGTAAACGAGCATCCCAAACTTTTATGAACTGAAAATATTTCTGAATATTATTTCTCGACTAAAGATTGCTGAGCGCCGTTGTAGTATTTAGTACTGTAGGGGCACAGTAGACTACCCTGTGACACTCCCAATTAAATACCATTCCTCTAGCTCCACTGAAGGCTGTGCAACCACGGCAGACTGCACCACTACAGCAGGAGCGGATATACTCGCACTGCAAAATTATTTCATTTCATTCATTATCTTAAAGTTTGAGCAAAGGACGATTTAGACTGCAGAATCTCAGCTAAATTAATATCAACCTTGTGGAGCATGAGACGGGTAACCTTCATCTCTACTCAATTAGCCTCCCTTTTCCCCCCCTATATATTTATAGCTTTATGATGTTCCATCATACAGTGCTGTCTAAAGAAGTTTAAAAAAAAAAAAAACCCACACAACAGGTAAAGGAAAACGTACATTTAGTAACCCAATTCTGTTTCGCTGCACGACACAGACGAGTCTTGTGCTACCACGGTTTTTACCTTGTCGATGGTGAGCATATAGAAATGCGTGATGTCGTTTTCCTGGGCGTATTTGATCCTGGCTCTGCACTCTTCCTCATCAATTAGCTCCCCCACATACTCATTCACAAACTCCCCCTGATTTACACACAGAAAATCCAGCGATATTAAACAAGATCATTAACATAGGCCCTTAAACAAATTAGCATTATTCTGTAGTAGATTATGAACTAATGAAATTAGGTTCATTATGCCTGCAAAATGAGACTTTTTTAAATTTATTTATTTATTTTTAAAGTTAATCCAGAGCTGTGTTAATTCTCACCTTCTTAATATCTCGGAGAGAAACGAGGCCCCAGCCCTTGCCAGCTGTGCGAATGATCTTGGTCTCAGGATAGAGGCGCTTGGTGAAGTCCTGGTTCATGCAGCAGTCTCCAGCCGGACACACCTGAGGGTGACACTCGTACAGCAGCATGCGATTCAGGCACTCTGATTCAAAGCTGCACGGCCGCTCGTCACTTGGCTTACAGTTGCACTTCGGGATCTCTGAGATGTCAGCCGTGTAAATCTGCACGCGCCCAACTGGTTTGTTGACCTGCAGAAAACAGATCAGAATTACCTTGACCAAATGTCATGGCCTACTAAAACAGGACAGACGTGAAAAGCAAATTCCGCACACATGAAAGAGATTTATCAAATGGTCAAGTGAAAGCCAGGTAATTTGTTCACTGCTGATCATGTGGCACCGATTGGATTATGAAAGCTTGTGTAAAAAGTTGGTACCTTGATATACTTGTATGGAGGTGGTTTCCTGTTGTTTTCCTGAGCTTCTTTAGCTTCTCTCTCCATTTTGATCTGGTTAAAGCGAGCCTCAGCCTCCAGCACAGCTAAAGACACATCAGCAAGGGAACAGGTAAAGACACACTGATATGAATGAGAGGGCCTTGTGTTAAAGGAGGACAAAGCAGCAACCAGCATTACCGTTCTTAAAGACCTTCCCGATGCCAGTCTTCTGGTTTCTGCTTGCTCGGTCTCCCTCCATATAAGGAAACACACGGCCCTGGTGTGTCCAGTAGTAATCTTTTGATCCAAAAAAGTAAACAGGGAACTCTCCTATCTCGTGACGTAGGTGCTGGATATTCGTAGGGATATTCCTGGGGTGACGAATTTCTGCTGGCCACCATCTGGGGGTTTCAGAGTGGGTCAAATGTCATAACACCACAATTATTCACATTTCACAAGACAGATTCTAACTTTCACCTAGATGCAGCAGGATATGCCAAAGAAATATTCATAAGTTAATACAAAATTCTGTAAAGCACTTTGTGGTGGGGGCTGCAGAGTAAAGCTTCCCTGTTCAGCATTGACCAACACTTGCCTGTAGTTGCCCAGTTTGACCCAGATGATGTCTCTATACTTGGGCTTCTTGCCTGAGCGACAGTCATAACAGAACCAGCTGCCATCAGGCATGGTGATATTTAGACAGTCAGGGTGAAATGCAGCTGGACATGATTCACAGCATAGGAGTCTGCCACCTACAGACACATAATTAGACAACACAAATACACAGGACTATTTAAAAATACAGTTACTAATTATGTCCTACATTATTAACATAACCCAGCTTTTATTTGTAAAACAAAAAGTATGGGGGGGTTGCTTGGACATTTTTCGTGCGACGGGGGGATATATATAAAATATATAAAAATAAAAGGCTTTATAAACCATTTCCACTCCTTTATAAACACGTCCTATGCTCTTAAACACTTTACACTCTTAAACATGTGTAATTTTAACAAAATTCTACATGCGTACTTGCTGCCGGTGAGGTCACTTCCTGTTCACGGGCTGAAGCAGAAGTGGCGTACACCGCAACTGTGTATTCATCCGCTGATGAAATACAGTGCATACTGTTTTATTGCGATTTAAATGTTATTTCAATGTTTGAATGAACATTTTTTTAAATGATATTTTAGATTCCAGAGTCCCGCGAAAGCCAAAAAATTCCGCGAATCAAAATTCGAAAATCCGCTATGCACTGAACCCACGAGAGGTGAACCGCAGTATTGCGGGGATTCACTGTATATTTTATAGCAAGACAAGAGAATTGTCATCTAAATTAGAGAAAAAGGAATGAAAATTGTGACCCAAAAGTGTCGAATCTGATACTTAAACTTTGTTAATTGTGATTATAATTAGAAAGTGATCCAAGGTGCTTTTTTTTTTTTTTTTTTTTTTTACCATAGCTCTATGCTCAGCTGTGTTCAAACATTTTGAGCATAACAGAGAAACAGTCGGTCATGTGTCCATTACACAACCAACCTCTGAAAGGATCCTGTAAGAAATGCATGTTTTTCCTAGTCCTATACATTACTGCAGAATCACCTAAAAGCAATCAAGTAGCTGAGTTTACACAAATGCTGCAGTTAACACCACAACAGCTAGTAATATTAGTCTACACCCTCCCATATTACTCTTAAACCTGAAATGATTTCTGGTTTTCCTGTCTTTTTTTTTTTTAGGTCCTAGACAATAAAATCATGATGTTTTAAAAAGAAAAACTGTGAGCAGGGAAAAACCAATATTGTTGAAGCCTAAGTGATAAATGATCTCACCATTAGAGCAAATGAAACACCAGCTGACATTGACATGTGTATGATGCCTGTAGCCTTTCTTAGGGCTGAAGTGGTTGGTACATAACATAGTAGTAGGCGTCAGCATCTCACTCCCTGCTGCTATGCACAGGTCTCCAGTGTGGTACGCTACTGGGCAGCGCAGACAGCGAATCATTTTCCCTAAAGCATACATGGAAAAATATTTATTCCACCACAAAAGAAACATGCAAAACTCTTGCTGCTGTGTACTAAGCATGTGTTGCAGACTGTGAGAATTAGATACCTTTGGTGGCTTTTGCTGTGCCACGGCCACTGCAGTTACAGCTGAGGCAAGTGTGTAGCGGGCATCGGAATCCTCGGTTGTCAAACACGGTCAAAGCACTTAACCGCAAGCAGGCCTCGTGATAGAACCGACCACAATGCAGCACACTACAGCGCTTCACCTCCCCTTCAGACTTCTTACAGGTAAAACACGCATGCACTCCTGAAACACAGACGCAAAGGGGGAAAAAATGAATTATGAAAGTCCCATATATAAGTAGGTAAAAAGTGCTTCAGTGAGTGGGAAGCTTCAGGTCTAGCTGTAGCCATTAGGGGGTGGAGTTGGGCAATCTCTTCAGGTAGCACTGAGATGGAGGTAAAATAAAAAAACTTCAGTTATCTGCAGTATCTCTACAGGATAAACAATATACAGTCCAACAGGGTCATTTTTGGAATCTGATTAATGGAAACCACTCTGACTCATGTACAGTGGACACAAACCCCTCATTCATAATTAAAGTGCATACAGTGGAACCTTGGATTGCGAGTAACTTGGTCTGCGAGTGTTTTGCAAGATGAGCAAGAAACGTTAATAAATTTTGAGTTGGATAACGAGTGAGGTCTTGCAACATCCGCGCTAGTGTATACTGTTAATGTGTGCGAAAATGGCCCTCAGGGAGATGTTTAAAATGCAAGAAAGAGTGCAAAACAACTGTAGTAGTGCGAGAGAAAATCTGTTTAATGGCGATGCAATGTCGTATTTCCACAAAATCCTCGAAAGGAGGCAAAAACAGCAGTCACTGGATAGTTTCCTTGTTAAAGTCCAATGAAAAGAAAGAGATTCCAGTGAGGCGACAGACTGCAGTGATCCTGCGAGTTCTAGTAAGTCATCCTACACAATAATCCTTCTCTCCCCTCGTCTCCCTCACATCAGCCACGATTCTTTTTAAAGGTAAAGTGCAGATTATTGTGTTACGTATTTTTACTTAATATTTTGTGTGAATCATTTTTATGTAAATATTCGTTGGCTGTGAAACAAATTATCTGAGTTTCCATTATTTCTTATGGGGAAACCCGCTTTGATATACGAGTGCTTTGGATTACAAGCACGTTTCCGGAATGAATTATGCTCGCAGTCCAAGTTTCCACAGTACTCTAAATTAGTATTTGAGTAAAGATAACAGATGTTTCCTTATCAGAATGGTTTTTATTACTGACCATTTAAAATATTTCCTTATACAATAATAGTGATTAAACAACACCACTGCTAGCATACAATCCTGCTTACTGAAAATGCCAGAGTTTTTAGACTGATTGTATTCTTAGTGCAGGTCCTAGTAAACCACTATCAGAATGCATTTACTGATAGAAAGGCCATGTATAAAAGAATATACAGTGTGTTTTTGTGATTATATACATTCACCACCTACTTGTAATAAAATTTACTATCTCCATTTGAATCAAGATATAAAATTTGACTACTTCAAATGCCATATGTCAGTCGCATATTTGTCAGTTTCTTTGATTTATGAGTCACTTGAAAACTTTTTTTTTTTTTTTTTTTTAAATGGTCACTCATGAAGATTGAAAAATTGACCCAGGTGAACATGGTTGTTTTCCTGAAATCACTCCTGTGGCATATCACATTTTCCTGCTGATGGAGACCACTGCCAATAGTGAATAAATCATTGCCATGAAGATGTGTACTTGAGGTCCCCAACAATGTTTATGTAATTACATGTCAAAATAACATCTACATACAAGCCAGGGCCCAAATTTTCCCAGCAGGTCATTGCCCAGAGCATTACACTGCCTCTGCTAGCTTGCCTTCTTCCAACAGTGCATCCAGAAGTGCTTTTGGACTGTAAAATGCTCTTGTAAAAAAAAAAAAAAAAAAAAAAAAAAATCCACATTGTTGAGAGAAGCTGAAACCCAAGCTCGAGCAGCTGGTAAACTAAAAAAAAAAAAAGGAGTTCGATTTAAACAGAAATGCGTGTCTGCTCCCTCTCATTATTCTGACAAGGTCATATTCTCAAAACAAACAGAGGAAGCCAGATAGCCTATATGAAAAATCTTTGTATCGAACAGCAGAGCAAACAAATTACAACTCGATCACATACACTTCTGAGAGAGGGAGTGAGGGGTATACGTGTTGGTAGAAAGTGGTCGAAATAAACATGGTCAAAATCAGGGTGGGGGGGTGGATCTCTAATGGATTTTCTAACTGCCAGATAGTTTTATTTTATGAAAATCCATTAGAGATACCCCCCAATTTTGACCATCATGTTCATTTCGACCACTTTCTACCAACACGTATTTCCAGGCGTCATCTGAACGTCCGTGTACATCATATGCTGCTACGCTGGCCTGCTTGCAAATTTTAAATATTTTCTAAATATTTTACAATTTTTAGCCGATCACAATAATCATCGTTACTTCAATAAATCATAAGTTGGGCCATCGTAATTCGGGGAGCACCTGTATACACAGTGGAACCTTGGACTGCGAGCATAATTCATTCCGGAGATGTGCTTGTAATCCAAAGCACTCGTATATCAAAGCGGGTTTCCCCATAAGAAATAATGGAAACTCATAATTCGTTCCACAACCCACATTTACATAAAAATGATAAAATAAAATACAAAACATGAAGTTTGTATATATAGTTTGTTCTGAGCACTCCCCATAGCAGTTTATGTCAGAGAACTTGCGCGCTAAAGACTACTTCCTGGTTTTCCTTCGCAACGCTACAGCGCGTTGCACGGGTGCCGACAGGTGTACCGGATTGGGACTGATTGCGGGAGCTATAAAAAGACTCACAAGCACGCCAAGGTCGCGAAGCATTAGCTGCCATTTTCCCCACTCTACCAAGCCTTACTATTGCAGTGTTTGCTTTCTCCAGTTCTGACTAAGTTTCTGTTTCTTATTATTCAACCCCACCACACCTGACACAAACAACCTGCACTTTACCTTTAAAAGGAATCGTGGCTGGTGTGAGGGAGACAGGAGAGGACTTTCACTACAACTCACAGAATCACTGCAGTCTGTCGGCTCACTGGGATCTTT
>JAQLOM010000037.1:17007289-17018063 GCA_030068315.1 Chrysichthys thysi | reverse complement strand
TTTGCACTCTTTCCCACATTTTACACATCTCCCTGATCTCATCTGAAGTGAGGAATCAGTCTTTTTCTACGCTAGCGTGGATGTTGGCTACATGAGTGAGCCACAATCTTGTAGTGAGTGAGAGAAGTTGTGATCACGTGAGACTCGGCAGACGAAGCGTATGCATACTACTTGTATTGCAAGACCTTGTTTGTGAACCAAGACAAAATTTATAAAAAATGTTTCACAACGACCACAGCTCAACCGATGATTGTAAGCAGCTAGTAGCACACACACCACTGCCACCTAGCGGACAATTGCTGAACTACTGGACTCAGTTCACAACACCCGGGATTTCTAAACTTTCATACCAGACATTCTGGCTAATGGATTATGTATTCAGACCAGCAGACTTTGTCCGTTGCATCCGGTATCCATTAATGCGGTGTCCGTAGATGAGAGGATCAACTGTACACATACACACACAGTCCTCAAGTTACGATGGAGATGCGTTTGGCCACACCCATTGTAAGTCAAAAATATCATAAGTCAAACAACTATGTTGAACCTATGTGTAGCCTAGCTTATGTAACCAGGTTGAAATTATAGGTTTATAATTTATTGTTATTCCTGTTTGTTTGAAACTTCAACATCTCAAATGTTCTTTTATTTGATTAGTTCCCACAGTCCCATTTAAGAAAAAAGTGCAACTTAGAAGTGACTGTATTCTGGGTTTCGCTTTAAGACTGCCGTCTTTATACCGCTGTTATCTTCCTGAAGGGAAAGAGGCGAGTGTTTAATGCTGCTTGTGCTGAAAATGAATTGTAAATGTTGTTGTGTTGTTTTAGCTTTAAAGAATATGGTCTAAACAATATGTCATGTCACCTGTTATATAAACACTTACTAGTGTGCCATTTATACATATTATTCAGTTCAGTGATTAGGAATGTAGGCCACATCTTGAAAACACATGTCTGCACATGGGGCATGGGGTGGGTTCCAAAAAAACCAAAAGAAATTTGGTTTCAGCCAGGCAGGCAGACAGGTAGTCATGTTATGGCTGATGTATTTTTAAGAAGGCACTTTGGTGACTACAGGGAACTTGGCAGCACATCTCTTATTTACCTGTACGACAGGCAGTGCAGAGCACCTTGTCTGATGGTTGGTCCAAACCCAGACACTGCAGGTGGTATGAACCATAGCACTGTCCTTCACACATCACCAGGTCCTCACTTGTCTTTTCACAAACCTGAACACACAAAAACATTATAGACCAGACCAAAATCACCAAGCCTAATAGATATTACCATACAGTACATGCATACTAACCTGACACACACTCTCTTTTTTATTACTGACTGCACGCTCTGCCTTCCTGATAGCGTGGGCTTCATCAGTTGGAGAATCCGGTCTCTCCTGATATGATGTCTGTATCACATTGGAGTAGATGTTTGGTTAAACTGCTCTAAAGCAACATCAGAAACAGGCATACCTCTTAAAAGTTTGTTTCTATTTGAATCATTCTGATTTATTTGCAATTAAACATTTGTCTGTGCAAGTGTGATACAAGCATACATACAGGCTCACAAAAAGGAGAAACTTCTCTCTTGTACTACCTGGGTTGATGGACGATGCTTCTTGGATGAAACTGACAGCGATTGGTTGCTAGGGCACTGCTTTTTCTTCCTAACCCATTTGCCCCTGTGTCGAGGCTCCTCCACTGACAAAAATACAACAAAACAGCGATATTACTTTAGAAATGCAACACATGTAAATTAATATGTAAAGGATCAAACGGGCATGTAGCTAATTGGCTCACTTACCTGAGATTGGTGTTTTGGGTATCTTTCTTTTCTCAGTGATGGCAGATTTTTGCCTCTTTCTCCTTTGTATATTGATGGGTGGCTCAGGTGTCTGAATGGAGCAGGAAAAAAAAAAAAAGTCTGCCTATGGCAAAGCATATATAACCATGTCTAGCTGAAGGAGCGTGCACCATGACCTTAACTATGTTTGCTCTGAGAGCATACACTCTGAAAATCTATCCACAGAACCCATTTAAAGATTTTTTCCCCCCCACCACTTAGGCGAAAGAAGTGCAATTTATTACTGCCAGTCATTATAATGCTTTTAATACTACACATGTACTGATTTCATGTTTATTTTTAGTAATGATCAAACCTTTAGCGTCTTGTGCCATTTTAAACTCTCACTGAGCTTGGCCTTTTTCTTGGGTTGAGGTTCCTCCCCCACATTGGGCTCTTCAAGCGCACGCTTTGAGGCTTTCTTCATAACTGAATACAGGACAGATTTACTTACGCCTCAAATACATCTCCAAAAAAGTACAGAATGCTATAGCAATACTGTTTCAATGTTAAATATATTACTGATATGAAAAACACAAACAAAACAAAAAAAAAGCAAAAAACCAAATCAACTGTATGAGACAACCTTTAAAGGCAGCATCTGCCTTGTCCTTTTTAACTTTTCTCTTCATCTTGCAGACTTCAGCATCTTCTAACAAAGAGACACAGAACATTTATCACAAGAGCCAAGCATTTTTAACACTAAAACTATTCAACCATGTATCAATTTTTGACATTGACACATGGTTGAATAGGTTTTAGTGTTAAAAGTGGGCAAACTTTTTATACAAGAGCTTGCAGATTCCACTTTCTCACCCAAAACCACTGGCTTGAGTAATTCCGTGTTTATTCTTTCAGCAATAATAGCAGGTGCCTTAATTGTCTTCCTTTTCAGGGAGTTTGGTGCAGCTGGAAACTTCTGCTTGAGCTTTCTTTGTTTCTTCTGGGATGCTTTCAACCGAGGGTCAATTTCAGCAAATAGGACATCCTAAACAAAAACATTTTACATATGAACTGCAACAGACTGGAACAGTGGTAATAACAGACAAGGGGGGGGGAAAATAATGCAACACCTGTTTCAGTGAAGGCTCTTTAGGGAATATTCTGGATTTACTAAGTTTCATTTTATTTGGCTCACGTTGTTCTGCAGAAGTGGACATGTCCTGAAACAAAATAATTTTTAGCAGGAAAGAAAGAAAATCAGGAGTAAATCAAGACTCCTCAGCATCATAACTGCACTCACCTGTACAACAGTGTCAATGTGAGGGAGAACTACAACAGGAACTACTTTCTTTTTCCTTTTGAAAAGAGCATTCTGCTCCTTTTGGCTGCATTGCCTGTTGGCTGGGGCTTTAGGTGCTTTAGACGCAAGGGACATTTTCCCTGCAGAAGTGCTGCTGTTGGTGGGAAGGACTGGTACATGATGGTTGCTCAGTGTTTGTACAGTGATGGGGCTGGACTGAGTGGAGTCTGGTGGAGTGAGGCTAGCTGTATCTAGAAATTCTTTAGGACTCTGCTGTTGCTTTGCCCGTTTGCACTGAAGTTCTTGCTGTATACGAGAGTTGAACCGCGGCTGGCTGCCCTCATAGGCGAAGCTGAACTTGGCCAGGCGCTCCTCTACAGGCAACGCTAACGCCTCTGTTGCCTGGGAGATGCCTGTATCCCATGGTATCCGCACCTTACGTGGAATTGACAGCTGAAGAAAAGACATTGAACAGGGGGGGGAAAAAACAGCTCTATAACATAGTACCCAAGTGCATCTCTGCTTCTAGAGCATCTTCAACAGGGTTTCCCATTCATTGTCTTAAATCAACATTGACTCCTGCATACTGATTTGGGTTTTTTTTGTACTATTTAAAATGGGCAAAAAACTTACTGCATTGTTGAGCTGAAAACAGTGCAATGACAAGTTCAGCCCCGATAATAGCCCATCTATATTCTTAACGCAACAGTAAGTATGCAACGGTAAAGATTTAATCTTAAGATACAGCCGGGTTGGCAAGGTTAGCACGCTGTACACAGCTGCTAGTCAATACTCATTCTGTGTGAAAGTGGATTATTTGTCACAAAGTACTGGCCAACTGAAATGTCTGCAGTGGAGCAAACTTAATATACGGCATTGTTTAATAATAAATTCATGAAAGCATGGGTGTGCCTTCTGCGCACATACACTGGTTCCCCCACCTCCACCACAAACAGAGGCTAATTCTGTGGCAAACGCTGACGTTAAGGTGTTTTAATAACTAACAATAGTAATAGTAATAATAATAATAATGAGAAATTCCCTTTACTTGACAGGTTGTGAGTGAACAGTTTCAGTACCTTCTTGCTATCAGATCGGACAGTGGGTGGTTTATTTCCACGGCACAGTGTCTGGTATTGCTCTTTCTCTGAGAATATGACCATGTTCTTTCCAGCAATATAGCCTCTCTCTGGCGTGTCACTAAAATACTGCACATGGTACAACAGTCCTCTGCAATTGTTTGCTGTTGAAGAGAGAGATAAACGTTGATCAACACATTAAATGAAAATGCCTATGCACCTATAATTAATGTTACTTGACCACTCGGTCTACGATCCTTACTTTTCTGCCTGAAGTGAAGATTGAACTCTGGATCTGTAGTGATCATGCATGGCCACCATGGGTATCCAGACACTTTACACCAGACAATATCACCCACAGAAAACTGCACATGAGGTTGCTCTGTTAATGTCTCAACATCACCCACACGCTGAACACCAGTTTCCTCCTCAGCATCCAACATGGGCTGTGAAGAGAGAGAGAGAGAGTGAGAGACAGACAGACAGAGAGAGAGGGGAGAAGAAGAAGAAGAAGAAGAAAAGTCCCCCCCCCCTCCTTTTTTTTTAAATCAAGCTTGGGTTGTACACAGGACTGACAGAAACTGATGAAATCAGTAGCAGGGCTATATTGCATACAATTTTCTACATGTAATTTTTTTGAACCACCATTTTAACTGCTCGAGGTGATGCAACTATGTCATACTTTCAATTTCTATTTATAAATTACAATTCAGTTGCACAATTCGAACTTCAGGATTAAGGGCTTGGTGCATTTCAAAGCAAAAACATTTCTACAATACTGTTTTGTTTGTTTTTGTCTAAAATATATATATATGTATTAAAGATGGGAAACAAAGAAGGAGGGGTGTACATTGGAGTCAAAGCCATACCATGCCATTTGTAGTTACACAGGAAGGTACATGGAAGACAGTAACATCACTGGATTCAGAGGTCAGGAGATTGGAGTCAGGGACAAGGTCATACGACTCTCTGGGCTTGTCACATGGATCTGTGATGATGTGAGAGAAAGCTGATCTCTCAGAGCCGTTAATGGGAGGATTGCCAGGGGGCCGTCTGCTTGGTGGCACTTTTTTCACCGGTCCCCTCAACTTGCTTCCTTCACTTGTAGCCAGCATGCCTTCTGACAAACTCAAAGCTGCGCTGGTTTCCTCCGAGCCATCTTCGCCGTAGCTGGCTTCATACCTGCTTGACGGTGGTGATTTTCCATTGGGCAAATGTTTCGTGATTTTCAGTGTGAGCTCAGGGGAGGAGTCTGGCTTTCTTTGTGGGCTGCCATGCTGGGGTCCGGACTCTACTGCTTTAAGGAGGGGCGATCCAGGGGGGGAAGTGCAGAATTTTGACATCGTCTCCTGATCACCATTGAAGAAACGGGACGTCAGATCCTTCAGATGTTCGTGAGTGTGGTTGCCCATCTTCTGCAGAACACCATCATGGGGTGTGGCAGCTAGCTGAGTAGCAGCTTTATCCATTAGAAGAGCAGGATCTGTGCTTCCATCACCCCGTCCCTTACATCCACATCGTGAATCAGATAACTGTTTCATACTGGTGGGGGTCTTTGGCTCAGGCATTGCAGGTAGAGATCCTCCCTTACTGTCCATTGGTGCCACTCAGGGATCTGTTGGAAAATGAAGCCCAGACAAACAGAAATTTAGCTCTTTGTGTTTTCTTTAACAGATCAGCTCTTCCACTGCTGCATGAATATAACTCAACAAAACCAAAATGCCTGACATCCAAACACACAAAAATCAGACTTATATGTTTGTACTGGTGCAGGGGGTAGCTCAGGGGGTTAAGACGTTGGCCTTCTGCTCAGAAGGCCGGGAGTTCAAATCCAAGCCGCCAAATGCTCAATTGTATAAAAATGAGATGAATGTACATCGCTCTGGATAAGAGCGTCTGCCAAATGACTGTAATGTAATGTAATACTGGAAGTTGCCATTTTGAAATCACTGTTTCCATATGTGTGTCTTGACACAAACTTACCAGCCCAGGTTCTATGAGGGGGAGAAAACACCTCAAACAAACACAATAGCTGCTGAGCAGCTCCTGGCCTGCACACAGAGGCGGGGAGGAGAGAGCAGCTCCCTGGGCAGAGCTGCACCTGCATGGGCACTAAACTACCAGAGCACCTGGGGATGTAGGGAGGGCCGGGGGACTCGCATTGACCTGAGACACCACCGGACCGAGTGTCCTAACGTGCACAAGTCTGTCCCGGGCAGCTGTGACTCCGAGTGTCCATGTGAAATGAAACGGGGATTTGCTCAGGAAAGATGGCCTCCCTCCTCAGGCTGCAGTCAGCCAGCCACCCGGGGCCTGTGTGGTGTGGTGTCGGGTACTCAGGAGAGCAGAACCGCGGTGTTAGATCATGGGGACCTGAAGGACAAACGTGTGGAAAACCACTCAACATGTCATCTTATTCAGCTGGAAAGACAGTCGCGATGGAGGAGATTCACTGTGACTGGATCCTCAGCTCCGAGGGCAGACCCCCAACCTGCTGCTGCACACCTGAACCAACGTTGTCTTCAAAATAATAATAATAAATAATAATAATAATTACATTCAATTAAATAAATGTGCTAAATCACGTCCGACTAACTTTCTATCCCCGATAGCACAGCAGTAAACTATAGTTATTTAAAACGTTCAGCCTCTCAGAGTCGCCTCGTTTAACAAGGTGAGAGAAACCTATTGATGTGAATAGAACAGCCTTCGGGGACAAAAACAAAACACACCACCACAACGCGGAGGCTCGCGGTGCACTCTCCATAACAGCCCACTTTTATGCAAATTGACGCCTCACAAAGCCTAGCCTGGCTCTGCACCCCAGCAGCCTCCAGACGACTCGTTACCCGTTAGCGAGCTTAAACCCGAGCTGGTGCCTTCGGTTACCCCGAACCGAGCTGCTTTAGCCGAGAGGCGCACACTTCACGCGCTCACGGAGACCCACAATAACACCGAGAACTCGTTAGCCGTGCGGCTAAACATGATGTAAAACAGCTAACACCTAGGGGAGGCAGCTAGCCAACTAGCTACACCATCAGCCTAGTTGTTCAGTGCAAGAAAATGTCCTCGACCCGGAACCCAAAGAGGAACATTTCAGAAAGACCGAGCAGAGAGACGCTGTGTGAGTGTCAGAGCTGACCAACAGCGCCAGGCAGCTAACGCTAATCAGACTGACAAACCAGGTTAAGATGCTAGTTAGCTTCCTAGATTTCTCTCACACAGACACACACACACACACTCCAGCTGCTGAATGACACACGGCAGCAGTTTTACACTGAAACACACTGCATAGGCTTCGGCGAGGCTACAATACCGTGTGGGAGAGCGGCCGTTAGTCGTACGACATTAGCGTGTATTTTCAGCGTAAATAACCTGTTTGAGGCATTGCGTTACTCCGACCTCTATTCATTCGAGTTGAAGCTTTGCGGGGAAACTCGCCCCAATCAGCGCGAAAAATACTCACTTCCGATTGGTTGGCGGCGGCAGCTCCGTTCACCCGGCCTTTTCAAATATGTTCCGCTCTCTGGCGCAACACAGCATCTTCGGAAAGAAAACAAAAGAAAAAACCCGCGCCAAACTACCGAGCTTTTAACTCCGCCAAAGCGAATACGATTCTGAGGTAAATTGTTTTTGTTTCTTTGAAAAAATTACATCGATAAGTGAAACAGGCCGCCAACAGAAACGAGCAAACGGGAGGGCATCCTCACTGAGCTGACGTCAAAGAAAAGAAGGCGGGACCACGCCTGGTTGCCTGATCCACACATACGCATTTCAGTAATATTGGGCGGAATGCATTTTGTCCAAGAATTACAGTATACCATTACAGTTGTATTTTTATTTATTTCTATATGATTTTTTTTGAGTAGAAAGAACGTAACAAAAGCAGACGGAAAAAATCCCTTTACCAAAATTTACCCACAACTGCTGTACAGCTGGAAAAAAATAAAAACAGTGAACACACCGAATAAACCAAGAATCCGTGTGAGGACAAAATATATAGACTAAATTATTTCATCTGTAGAAACCATTATATCTATAATTCGTATGTCCTATTTAAAGGTTTTGAAAGCGTCACTAAACCAAATGAAGAGCAAGAAAAGAAAACGTGATATAAAGTTGTCTGGCAACCAATAAATAAGCGCGCGAGAAAATCTCTCCAATGGCATTCCTCCTGGAGACCGCGTCTCTATGGAAGCCCGTTTCCGCCATTTAAAAAAAAAAATAAAGCCGTGTGTGTATATAAAAGCGAGACGTAAAATCCTTAATTTGTTACCTATTATTTTATTTCCGCCTTAGAAAATAGAAAAGGGGGGGCACACGACTTTGTACTTAAACTAATGAGAAATGTTATTAGAATCAGCAGAAAGAGTCATTTGAGGCCTACACTATATTGTACAGTGGGCGTCCAACTCCGCCTCAGTCCATTGGAATGGAAAATAAATACATTTCCTGTGTTGTTTTGTTTTTCCCCTCAGGCTGAAATGTAAAGTAATGCGCGCGCGCATCTGTTGTCGAGGTACCTGTGAAACCGTCCCAAGCGCACTGCACCCACACAAGCCTGCCCTCAGTGCAGCATGCACACTGAAACCTTGAGGAAAGAGCTCTACAGTCATCTCTTCCCCTGTGCTCCTCTAGGCCTCCTGGTGTTGCTGAGTGTGCCCGTGTATTCCTTCACTTTAAGAATGGAGCACATTGTTGATTTGGCCACTCCTGAAGCTTCTGTTATCTCTTTGATTGATACCCCCCACCTTTTTTTAGCCCAATGATGGCTTACTTCACTTGACCCCCCTTTGGACTGCATACTGAGAGTTCCCATGAACAGCTTACTAAATGTAAATCTAACCCATTAGCATTAGAGTGAATTCTGATATACTGTATTGGGACGCATTTTGAATTGCCATATTGTCTTGTGATAAAACAGACACTCGAGGTGTATATCTGCATATAAAGGAAAAATCATATTCTAATCAAGTGTTATGTACCCTTGTCAAGATTGACTGAAAGACATTTTTTAACCATGTGTTGTTGTTGTTGTTGTTGTTGTTTTCATTTGCTTTAGGTTTGTACTTTCATGTGCAATTTCATGTTTAAACCATTGTTTATTTAAAGCTTACTTATTAACATGAATATCACTATTAACATTAGTGTTAACATCAACATATAAATAAATAACATTTCAGTAATGGGACTGTTAAAAAAAACAGTAGACATTTTACAGTAAAACTGACAACATATCAAAACGTTTTGGCCAAAGTAACCCTCTATGATTGATTTCTTTATGCAATAACAATACAGTTTAAAAACAAAGTTCATAAATAATATTTATTTTTTTTATTCCGTATGAACAGATTAAGTACTGATCACAGTAGAAACCCACCACGTTGTAGCAGGGATATGGTCAAGGCCAATGAAAGAACAATTCAGGTTGCTTGTGACAGCCAGGGTATCCCGGTGGTGCCTAACTCCAGGAAACTTTGAGACGAATACAACGTCATCCTCAAGTCCCTCGATAGCTTACACCAGATTCATCAGCAGACTTTCTTCAACCTGCATCCAGAGCAAACTCAGAGCATTAACGCCCTGGTGACAGCACAGGCTGAAGGCCTTCCCTCACTCTGGAGCAAGCTGCAGCCTGCTAGCACTCCAGCCAGCCCCACTGCATGTATGGCTTCTATTACACAGACCAAATTGATGTCCAAATTGATGTCCACCGGTGTTCATCAAACTCTTTAAGTTTGGTCTTATTAATTGATTAATGCCTGTAAACATCAGCATTGTGTCATATCTCAATCATGGACAATACCTTTCCCTGTTTTCCAGGCCGGCCTTGCAAGTTGTTGTGCCCAAATAACTCTGTAGTGACCTTGTGTTTGAACCTGCAGTTTATGTCCAAAGTCATGTGACCTAATTATAAAACCAGTCTTTTTAAGTCTCTACTTTTTTTTTAAACAACATTAACAAAGAAAAAAATGAACTACTGTGCATTATGCCGATTACATGGCCTGTGGTAGTATTTGACTCAGACATCAGTGATTTGATCATTTGTTCAGCTGCAATTTGATCACTAGTTTAACATCTGCCATGGAATTCCAAGATTTGGAGGTTTCCTGTCTGAACAGAGACTGGCCCAGTGGGAGATGGGTGCCTTACTTTGGCATACAAGGGAGGTGGACGTCTGGCCTGTGCAGAGATATGCCACTCATATCATTCACATGGTCATAACTTGCTACCAAAGTAGTCTGTGTTGCTGCTGCTCCTTTTTCTTGTTCAACAAGGTTAACATTACCTCTCCCAGTAGTGGGAGTATGGCAGTCATCTGCAAACACCTTCCCAGCCAGTTTTAAGCTAGTTTTGAAACCAGCATTGAGCTGACAGGAACTTAGCATGCAGGTTCCAGGAAAATAAATATTGTGCAATGTGACAATGAAATAAAATATTACAATTAAATATCATATTACATAAACATTACATATTATACAATACAATTACACACATATTACAATTAAATATCACCAAATTTGAGCCTGTGATTTGTGTGTAACATATTGGTGGCAATCTAGGATCAGAAATACATCACCCCAGTCTCACACACACACACACACACACAC
>JAQLOM010000037.1:16983347-16993740 GCA_030068315.1 Chrysichthys thysi | reverse complement strand
ATAACAAAGTATGTGAAATCTATTTGGCATTCAGCCTAGATTTGACTTTTATATGGATTCCAGCCAGCATAAGAAATTGAGCTAAATGTAAGTAATTCTTTCTGAAAGTGAATGATAAAATCATTTTTTTTAAAGTAAGTCAAAATTTTCACTTCTTATGAACATACTATAAATGAGCCATCTCGCTTTAAATAATCAGCCAATAATAATTGAATGATTTACATATATGAAATCATTATATAAAAATTTATATTAAAAAAATTTAAAAAAAAGTAATACAAATGTTTTAATATCTTGACAATCCTAGTGCATATTAGTCGTACAGTGTGGCTGAAATCATTCATTTTCACACTCATTCACTATTTGCTATATAGAGCAGTGTGCTTGGCCTTAAAGAAATACAGAGTTTATAGAATCCCAAATGTTAAAAACTACCCAATAAACTAAAACTACAAAAATACAGAAGAAATAAAAGCAATGTTCTTTATTAAATGCACCATTACAAGTGTATGTTGGCTTTAAGGCTTTAACATTTTATTGATATTGGCTGCACCGGTATCCATTTTGACTTGTAAACAAGCTAAAAGAAACTGCAAATAGTGTGGAAGTGTGTATCAGTTGTACACTGGATTTACGGTGCAGTAGGAGTAATAACGGAATATCAATCTACCGAGAAATCAGATAACAGTACTAAATTCCTGCACCCCAAGTAGTGTGCTATCTGATGAAAAGAGAATGAATTCAGACATGACACAAGTGCATTTTGGGTGTGCAGTCTGTGCTGCATTGGGGGATATGGTGTCTATGTGAATCTCAGTAAAATGGTGGTGGGAGGACAGCTTCAGCAGAGCTATTCATAAAAGAGGTTCTGGATCGAATGAACATTTCAACTTTTGCTCTTTTTCCCTTTTTTTTTTTTTTTTATAGATTTTTCTTTGAGAAATGTAATGACTTACAAAGGTAAGAAAAGATGTTTGGGGATCTGTGGGTTGTTTTGCATGTCAAAGCCATTAACATACCTGACAGAGTTTATTCTGGGAGTTTATTTTAACAGTCAGGGTCAGACAAAAGTTAATTTGCTTGTCACATACTAACTTGGTGCTAACGGAAGGCTTCATTTTGTTTGTTTTGTGGATTAAAAAAAGGCTTATGATTAATATCATAACTTCTTCACAGTGCCTGAAAGTAATGGGGGGATGTATTTAGTTTTGGATTGTGCTTCAATCCACTCAAGTCTTCAAGTCATGAGTCTGGATTGGCAGTTTACACCTAGATAATATTTCCTATTTGACCAGTGAAACATGAAACCGTGTCATCAAAAGATAAGACTCTTTTGTTATTATGCCACTTTATTGTTCTCAGTGCTGATGATAACCAAACAAATCAATAACTTTTCGCACAAAATCTAATTGCTTTCTTTTCTTGTGCTAAATTGAAAAATAACTTTTCAAAACATTTTATGTTTTGAAACGTCATCGTTCACTCAAGAACAACCGATTATTCCCCAAACACTTAAAATGTCATTTTGTGTCAAACAGGAGAACACAGTGGAACCTTGGATTGTGTGTAACTGGGTCTGCGAGTGTTTTGCAAGACGAGCAAGAAATTTTAATAATTTTTGACATGATGAACGAGCGAGGTCTTGCAATACGAGTAGTATGCATACACTTTGTCTGCCGAGCCTCACGTGATCACAACTTCTCTCGCTCACTCACTGCAGGATTATAGTCAACATCCGCGCTAGCATAGGAAAAAACTGAGGAATCCCTCACTTCATCAGGGAGATGTGTAAAATGTGGGAAAGAGTGCAAAACTTAGAAATGTAGAAAAGCACCACCCAAATAAGGCTGTAGTAGTGCGAGTGATGAATCTGTTTAATGACGATGCAATGTCGCATTTCCGCAAAATCCTCAAAAGGAGGCAAAAGCAGCGATCATTGGATAGTTTCCTTGTTAAAGTCACACGAAAAGAAAAAGATCCCAGTGAGCCGGCAGACTGCAGTGATTCTGTGAGTTGTAGTGAAAGTCCTCCTCTCCCCTCTCCCTCACAACGGCAATGATTCTTTTTAAAGGTAAAGTGCAGGTTATTTTGTTTTTGTCAAGTGTGGTGGGGTTGAGGTGGACACATGCGCAGGCAGGAGACAGCAGTATTAAACCATATAGGTTTAATATAATACTAGGCAGAAGGACAGACAAAACGGCAGGCAGAGGCGAAGTCAAAAAACAGGCAAAGGTCAACCGAGGTGCAAACAGGATATCAGAGACTGGCATAAACACGAGAATAACAAGAAACAGAAACTTGGTCAGAACCGGAGAACGCAAACACAGGAATAGTAAGGCTTGGCAGGAGCATGGAAAATAGCAACTAATGTTTTCCGACCTTGGCGTGCTTGCGTGAGTCTTTTTTTTTTTTTTATAGCTCCCGCAATCAGTCCCAATCCAGTACACCTGTCGTTGTGGAGGAAAACCCAGAAGTCTTTAGCGGCGCGAGTTCTCTGACCATGCGCCACTATTGGGAGTGCTCGGAACAGGTTCGCTGCACGCGCACTCCGCTCGGGCAAATTCATGACAGTTTTATGTAGTTTTACTTTATAATTTGTATTAATTATTTTTATATAAATATTTGTTGGCTGTGAAATGAATTATCGGAGTTTCCTTTATTTCTTATGGGGAAACCCGCTTTGATATACGAGTGCTTTGGATTACAAGCACGTCTCCGGAACGAATCATGCTCGCAGTCCAAGGTTCCACTGTACACTGAATATAAATATTATCGGTCACTTATATGGTGAAATGGCATAAAAGTTGTGCAAAATGATTTAAGAACCTCTTATTCAGTAATCACGTGAGATTTATTCGAGCTCTTTTATGTTTAATGGCCAGCTGGCTCCTCCCTCATCATTTTACTTCAGTATATGTAAGTGCATAACTGTTTCCTGTAATGCTGCATGTTCCTTCCGTGTAGGGAGAACCTGATTAGCATCAGTGAGCTCATCGCCATCATGCGTCAAATCCGAAGCATTCCAGAGCACAAGCTGCTCAGCATCGCCGACGCGCTGGATGAAAACAAGGATGGCAAGATAGACATTGACGATGTTATCAAGGTAAAGGTTTATGGCAGTATAGAGGTGGGCAATATGTAAGCAAGAAAACATGACAGGGTGTGCTGCCCGAGGAAAATAATCAACTACGAGGTTGTGTTGGAAAACTGAAACTTTACGCTTACTACAAGCTGACAGTGGAGGCTCTGTGCTAAATGTTCAAAAGACATCTTAAAGAAGGCTGCACAATATCAACATTTAAAACAACAAGAGTTAACCAAAGTGCTATACACAGTTGAGAGCATGCGAAATGCAGGTGGGTCATCTGATGTCAACTCAGATATGGATGTTGCTGCATGTCTCTTCATACTTCTTTATTTATTTGGGACCTAAAACTAAATTAGGTGCAAAATTTCAGTTGAATATTAATATTTTCATCCTTTTTCACTATCCTGAAATATTTAATAATATCTGCCCCAAAAAGGTTTTATCTGGGAAGCCTTGTTTAGGGTTCAGCATCCTCAGAAATATTAGTCTGAGCCTCATGAAAATGCGTGGCGATCAAGAAAACCAGGTTTTCTCACTTTTCAAATACTCAGAATTCACCACAGGAAATTAGGTGCACTCTTATGGGGTCATGAATATGGAAAAAGAGATCCTGTATAATTTCACATGGAATGAAATCAGAAAAAAACCCCACTGAAATATAAAATATCATTTCCCCCCAATTATCTCCCTAATTTTGTCACCTGCTAGTTCCCACCCACCAGCCAACTCTTTCCTATCTTATGACAGCTAGCAACCAGGGAGGGTATAAGTAACAATGTGATTCCTGCAAAACATGTTCAAGTCTTTTCAAACAGCTGCTAATGCTGTATCACAGAGCAGTGTAATGCTCACAGAGGAAGCGTTATCTGCCCTGTTCTCTATATATTATGAGTTTGCAGACATTTAAGATTTTCTAGTGTTGCGGTGATTGCCAGGGGAGAGAGATGTATGCCATATGGAAAGGTTATTGTGCGCATTGAAACAATATACCCAGACATCTCAAAAGTAAATAGATACCAGTTTTGACCAATGTATGTCTTGAGACTTCCTTCTAGCTGTTCTGTCGTAGTAACAAGTTGATGGAGATACCTCACAGGAGTACAATAACACATTTGAGGGTGCTCTGCAACATGAGCGAGACATCCGTCAGAGGGCCCGGGTCGACCTGAGCGGGATGCTGTTGATTCCTTACCTTTGAAAATCAGACAACTCTTTTGCTTCTGGTGTTTGCGGCATTGGCTAGTTGCTATAAACAATTAACATACTGCAATCTAAAATGAAAAATAATAATATATTAACAAATTGGAAGCAGCAGGTGGTGTCCACATAGATAAAACCTAATAACGGGGGTCCATTTACTTTTGAGATGTCTGTGCATTGTCTATATGCTATTATACATGTTTCATTAAGCTTCTCATTATCTGAACTCTTTGTGCGTGCGTGTGCATATGGGTTTGTGTGTTTTAGGTGGTGGAGCTGATCGATAAGGAGGATGTGGACATCTCCACTGCAAAAGTGGCAGAGATCATGTTGATGCTGCAGAAGGAGGAGAAGCTGATGGAAAAGGAGAAAGCCAAGGAGAAGGCTGAAAAGGAGCAGGCAGCTAAAGTTCAGTAAAATTAAGCTGATCACGGCGAGTAACCAGGAGAGCCAGGAGAGCACAGAGGAGCCACTGGTGCTGAAACCGCTGGTTTCATACTTGTGGGGGGGGGGGGGGATGGAAGAGTTAAATTATTTGTTGAAAAATCCCAACATTCATTTCACCATCTGACCATCAGCTGGCAGTGATGTCGTGTCATGTGAGCTGAAACACTACTTTTTTATTTTGCACGCCTTCGTGGTCGTCATCATTCCACTGCCACTGCTGCCATTCGGGTTTATTTATTTTGTGTTATTTTATTTAATCCAGGCTCTTTGGAGTTGAATTAATTAGCAGAAGTGGCTGAATGTAGCTCAGCGTGTGCCGTTGTGTTTGTCCAGATACCAAAGTCAATTCGCAAAGCTACTACTGAGCTCAAGGTGCATATGCTGCGGACTGATCAAACGGTCAGCTCTTTGAGTGAGCTGAGTCTTAGCTTTTTTTTTTTATTTGTTTTTTTTTTTTGCTATTACTCTGCTGTGGCCTTGAGTGAACAAACACACACCTTTCCTGGTAACGTCAGTGATTTGGAAAACAAACAAAAAAAAAAAACAACCCTTATTGGTTAAGTCTTGCCCAGTCAAAAGTCCTCCCTTTAATTAACATATTAACAGTGTTCCCTTTGACCCCTTGATGAAACCCATATATGCATTTTTGGGATGCTAATAATAGGGGGTCTAGTTAACCTTGGAACAAATGCTAGCTAATGGTTCTTTATGGACCTGTAGAAGATAGATGGTGAGGGAATTGTTAGGTACTTGGAGTGTGTGCGTATGCATGTGTGTGTGTGTGAGAGAGAAAGAGAACAAGAGAAGATGGAGTGGGCTCTTTGCAGTGCAGACAAGTTTGGTATATCTAGGCCTCGGCTCAGACCCAGTATGGTGAGGCCAGTCTGGGTACGGTCGCTTCAAGGACTGGGTAAACATTCACACCATACATGGAGAGGGTAGCTAGCAGATACAGACACACACATTGTATTATGTCAGCATAACATAGCTGCACAGGGCACAGCAGACAGCGAATACATCACTTCCACTCCTAAACATGTCATAGAGACAGAACAGAGTGTCTGACCTGAAAGCACTGACTCTGTGTTGCATCAGAGAGACAGATGGAGCTCAGTTTTGGAGTCAGGGTGCCTTTCTCATTTCGTGTCTGTAAGCCTCAGCAAGGCTGCAACCAACGGTCAGAGGTCAGCTCACCATAGTAGCCTAGTCACCTGCATTTATGCAACTTGTATATCAGCATTTGGGCCTTAAGCCACACAAATTAATTGCACATTCAAATCTCATTGTCTATTGTTTAAAGGGAGCAAGAAATACTGATTTACTATTGCACTATTATGCATTATTTAAAGCTTTTTTTTTTTTACTGTTGTTTTGAGGTTGTGATTCAGACTCAGGAATATTTGTGTAATGGACTGCAGGTGGTGTAACTGGAAGAGATGGAGCATCTTTTGTGTAGTGGCGGGAGACTATATTTGGGTGAATGGCCCAGATTTTGAGGAAAGCATTATTATGGTTTTTCTCTACCTTGAAGGTGCAGAACTGTCCTGTTTTGCTTTAACATGCAGTCACTTGGCCTGACCAAGTGTTTCTATAGAAGTAGAAAGACAGCTGACTGAGAACACAGGGTGAAACTGACCAGGAAGTAACCACTGTACACTTAATCCAAAGTTTGTACTTAATTGAAAACCAAGTGGAGTTTATTTAAAGGAAGAATCCAGGGTAATAGCTATGTTATTATTGAAGGTTTCTGAGATCATTTTTGTTGTGTGATTGTTAGGCTTGGCCCAAACAAGGGTAATTGTTAAAACTCTGTACTGGCACTGGAGGAAGACTAGCCTAGTATAGTGTAGTGTACAGAAATCTGCCCCTGCCAGAAGAAGAAGTTTTCAGAAGTAATCAAAAAAGGGTTTAGTGTTTAAAAAAAAAACAAAAAAGTATTTGATCTGCCTGATTTTCTGTACTTAAAAAAAAAATTTCATACAACTGCTATTAAGTAAAGAAAGATCTTAAACTGAAAATCATCCCCTAAATACATTTGTTCAAATGTAATGGCAAATGTCACGGTACCTGCTGTTAAAAATCTGTATGCAAATATGTTCAATCCTAGTAGATTTTTTTGTCTCTATTACCACTGTACAAGTGTACAGTCGATTGGCTTTTAGTAATTAAATTCAATTGAAATTTATTGAATTTCTTTTCATATTATAGAGTTTACCAAATATCTGAAAGGAGGTGTGCAGCTTGATGATCTATTTAGTTTTTATTATTTAAACTAAATTAAATTCGAAATGTATTAAAAGAAGCACTTGTTGATGAAAAGTAAGATGAAGTTAATGGTACTGTATTTCAAACCAACAAAAAAGTGAGTTTGGTTTTCTTTCAGTTTTTATTGTCACGAAATATATATGAACAAATACAGCTTTTAATTTCGCCATGACTAATTCTCATGTAACTATACATATCCTGAAATGAGTTAAATTTCAGTTTGAATAAAAAGAGGAAATTATGATTCCTGGGAAGTGTACCATTTCTTTTCTCCTATTTCCCCCTTTTCCCTATTATTATTATTATTATTATTATTATTATTATTATTATTATTATTATTATTATTATTATTAATGTATTTATTTTAATACACGACATTCACCCATATTTTGCATGTTCTTTTTGCTTTGTACATTTCTTCCTTTTCACTTTATTTCTCCACATTTATACCTTACAGCTTTTTCCTCTTATTGTCATATATAAGCAGGGTTTCTGCTTATATATAAAATACACTCACTGAGCACTTTATTAGGAACACCTACACGTTCATGAAATTATGTAATCAGCCAATCAAAAAAGTGGCTCCAGTGCAATACATAAAATGATACAGCTACAGGCCATCAGTCATCAGAATGAGAAAATGTGATTTCAGTGATTTTGACTGTGGCTTGATTGTTGGTGCCAGAGGAGCTGGTTTGGGTATTTCTACAACTGCTGATCTCTTGGAATTTCACACACAACAGTCTCTACAGTTTACTCAGAATGGTGCAATAAAGAAAAACCCATCCAATACAGATGAAAATACTCTATGATGAGAGAGGTCAATGGAAAATGGCCAGACAGAAAGGCTACAGTAACTCAGATAAGCACTGTGGTGAGCAAAGAAGCATTTTAATGCACCAGCATGTTGAACTTAATGTGGATGGGCTACAACCTCAGGAGACCATGCGTAGTCTGCTGAATCTCAGATAATGCTGGATGCAACCTGCCTTGTGTCAACAGTCCAGGCTGGTGGAGCTGGTGTAATGGTGTGGGGAAAGTTTTCTTGCCACACTTTGGGCCACTCCCAATAGAACACCTTTGGGATGTGGTAGAACAGAAGATTTGCAACATCTAAATGCACCTGAAAAATCATGCAGGAATTGCATGATGCAATCATGTCAAAATGGAGCAGAATCACAAAATAATGTTTCCAGCAGCATGTGGAATCCATGGCATGGAGAATTTTGCGAGACTCAACCCAGTGTGAATATAACGTGCTCAGTGAGTGTATGGGCTACTCCTGCATGACGCTGCTTATAAAGAGCCTCTGTATCAGAATCACCTGCATGCTCCTGTAGACATAAAGCTCTGCAAAGGAGCTTGTAGCATTTCTTCTTCAGAAAGCTCTAGGTATGATTCAGTCACTGACCGCTGTTGGCCTCCATGTTATGATAACCCTGTGACAGCTGCTGTTACTGACCTTTAAACTGATGTCAGTTTTCCTCATAAAGGCACTGTATTGGGGAAGCTGTTCGGGGTGCAGGGAGGAAGAGTGAACAGCTGAACAGTATGTTTCTGAAGCGCTAATGAAAAGAATAATGTAAAGACTTGTGTTATATGGGGGACTTTCTTTACTTTCTTCTTTCTGACCCAGAGATCAAAAGAAAATGTGATTATGCTTAATGATAATCCTGCGTTAAGAGAATAGTTAGAGATACTCAATTTGCTGCTTAATGCAGGCAGTTTCCTATCTCATGTTTCCACTCTGTTGAGAATAAGTGTTGCACTGATGTGGGTGGTATGGCAAAATTCAAAAATACGCATGCCTCTCTACCTCCTGACACCCCTTGTATACGTCCTGTCCTGTTCTTCCAGGCCAGTTTTGATGTTCATCCTTTATGTAATCCTACTTCAACATAAATAGGCAACTTCATCCAAATGAACAAACAACATTGTAACTGCTAAAAGCTGCAAATATTAAGCTAAATAACCCATAGAAATACATCCAAATAAATCACTCTGTTAAAGCAATTGATTGACATAATTTTACTATTTATTTACATTAATAAATACTCAGAAGTGTCAGTGCTGTTAGGATATCTGTAATATTTCTTCTTTCTGTTTCATGACTTCCCTTTGATGCTTTACGATTAGGCCTGCATGCTAAAGATATTCTTTAATGATTATTGAAGGATTCAATAACAATGTGGTCTTTCTATCGGCACTTAAAAAAATCTCCTCCCACTTCTCTAAACAGCTTTAGAATTGGCTGATTGAGACGTCATCCCAAAGACCCGCACCCATACTGGCCCTCCATGGCTCAGGTTGCCCACCCCTGAAAGCACTTTCGAGGTTTTAATTATCCTGTGATGCAATGATTTGCTAAAAAGCAACAACAACAAAACCAGACGCATGCGGAGATCACATTTTATGGAGAAGCTCATCTTTCACTGCGATTGAGAAGAACTGATTTAGATGGATAATACAATTGAATTCCCTCAAACCCCAAGACCATCTTTTATGAACACAAAATTAGAGACCATGAAATTTCCAACCATGAATTGGGAAATCACCTTTGTAACTGATTACAAATCAGTTCGAAACATTTGAATTATATTTGGGGTACACATGCGTAATTATCTTAGAGGTGGCATGGTGGTGCAGTGTTTAGCACTGTTGTCTCACAGCATGAACATTCTGGGTTTGAATCTGGTGGTTGACTGGGACCTTTCTGTGTAGAGTTGGCATGTTCTTCATGTGCTTGCATGGGTTTCCGTCAGGTGCTCCGGTTTCCTCCCACAGCCCAAAGGCATGCAGATTAGATCAACTGGCAACTCTAAATTTCCCATAAGTGTGAATGTGAGTGTGAATGGCTGTTCCTTTTTGTGTTAGCCCTGTGACAGATTGGTAACCTGCCCCAGGTGTACGAAAACCTCTTATCTGAAGTCAGCTGGGATTAGCTCCAGCTTCTGCACGACCCTGATGAGTGGTACAGATAATGGATGGATGTGGTTTTTATATCTTGATCCTTTGAGTTTCTTCAGTTTGTTCCTCTGTGGATGCTCTTAAAGGTTCTCTGTAAAAAGGATTTTTGTGTTTTCATATCTGATAAAGGTCCCTTTACAAAGTAATGAAACCTTGAGAAGCTCTTTTTCTCCTTAGAGTGTGCTTATGTAAGCAGTCCAATTCAAAGACAGATTTTGGTTCAGTACTCCCGTCAATGAAAACCTCATGTTTTATGTGGGAGAAATGAGTTATGATTATGGATTATGAGTTACACAGTTGGTAGCCTTTTTAAAAGTGTATGCAAGATTGGGAGTTTACCTACAACCCGAATTCCAGAAAAGTTGGGACGTTCTTTAAATTTGAATAAAATGAAAAGTAAAAGACTTTCAAATCACATGAGCCAAT
>JAQLOM010000037.1:16743243-16768296 GCA_030068315.1 Chrysichthys thysi | reverse complement strand
ATCCTCAGCTGGCAATCTGTATTGTCGTCCCATTCCACCTGAGACAGCAGGAACAGAAACTAATGTCAGTATATGGATGAATGGAATCCAGCATTCTTCTTTGCTTTCTGGCCAAAACAGATTGTTCCCAAATGCCCCGCGATGTGAAATAAAGAGAGATGCATTGATAAAAGCAGAAAATGCAGGAGCTACTTACGATAAAGTGTTGCAGGTTCCTTGTCTTCATAGTTATCCTTGTGGCAGGGTGGTGAACACATATGCACTGTTGGGACCCCTGGTGCATCTCAGGAGGTATCTCATGGTCACACGTGCTTTGCCCCTTAGCCTGTACTCCTCGATTGGCCTCGGTGAGAAAGCAAAGACTAAATTAGTCTTCACCTGAAGCAGGGCTCCATCTGCAGGCTCTCAACAACCAGAGCCATCTTGAACTGGTCTCAGCATCATTGACTATCGTGCTAGTGGCTTTTGTTTTGTTTTTCAGTGGTTTGGGTTCCAAAACCATTCACTGTAAGAAATTGTGCACTGATGTTGCTGGGTAACCACTGCAGCCAACTTCAGTAAGCAATAAGATTGCTTGCTACGATTTGACAAGAGCCTCAACTTGCTTTTCTTCAGTCTGTGAGAGATGGCTAGTTTTTCCTTCCATGTCACTGTGAGTTAGGCTAAATGGATGTTTTTGTGCTCCTGGATAGAACAACCATGTCTGGTCAGAGTGAGGTTACTGCCCCCTCTTTTGAAACGCTAGCCGCCTTCTTTATCCACTTGCAGCTCCCAGTCAGAGGCTCGATGCACAAGGAAGGGCGGGTTCTTGGCAGTTGTTCTTGCCCTCGGAGCTTTATCTCCTCAGTTTTCAGCTTTAGGTGGTGATACCCAGTATTTTTTGGCTTTGACCCTTTGTGGGTTTTTATTTATACTTTCTGTAAGACCTTGTTGTGCCTCCATCAGTAGCATCCTTTTCTCTTTGCTTATTATTTGTGCAGATATCATTTTTAGCAGGGTAAAACAAGCAAATCACATGTTCCATGTGGTCCTAATCTTATTTCACAATTCTTCTCTGTGCCATTCTGTGCGTCTGTGGCTTTATCAGGTATCGACAGCCGTTATAACGAGGGATGTAGTGAGTTGGCCAGCTACCTTTTCTTTGGTCTCTGTGAACACAACCAGGAGCTGGACTTTCCTGAGGAGGTGCTGGATGGTATGACATGACTTGCTTCATCAAACTCCATTGTTAGCTTTTAGGACTGTGTATGTTGTTTACTTCTGTCATGAATTTTAAAATATACATCTCCTAGTTTTGTTTGTTTTTTTTGTTTTTCTTAGAAGATTTCAGAATGTAAGCAAAAAAAATTATTAATGCAATATGCAAAGATTTTGCTTGCATGTATTTCACCATGAGTGTGCATGATTGCTTGTCTAGTGCACTTAAGGATAAGATGTTCTTTTATTTTTTATGTTCTTATATGTAATGTAGAGAAATATAGCATATTTGTGAACCTCCAATGGAAGTTCCACTAAACTACCCTACAATTGTAATTAGGTAAAACTACTGCTGGGGGTTTATATCCTGCTATTATACTGTAAATCTCTGTGTGCTTGTTTCCAGATGTGATCCTTCTCATAAAGGCAGAGAGTGTCCACCTGTATTGTAACCCTGTGAATTATAGCTATTTGCTTCCTTACATTTCCCACTGGAGGAATCTGCACCTACACTGCATGACTGAGTCAGAGGTGATCAGCTACATTACTCATTGCAAACATACGGCACAATATACACAGATTATGTATGCGTTCCAAGCTTTTTTTTCTTTCTCTTTTAATTATTCGGCAAAATAAGAGGGAGAAGCAAAAAGTAAAGGCAAAACACATTTAACAGCTTTAACAGAAGTAACTGTGAGAAATTCAATACATCACTTTTCCACATAGTCCCAATGCAAGACAACACATTTGTCGTATTGTTCGACTAGCTTCTGTATTCCTCCATAGAAGAAGTTTTTCACCTACTCCTGAAGCCAAGTGAGCACCATTTCCTTTACTTCATCGTCAGAGGTGAATCTGCGACCACGCAGCACCGTTTTTCAGTGGACCGAAGATGTGATTATGGCTCCGTACCACATCTGGGCTGGCAGGAGGATGTGGAAGACGTTCGAACCCGAGCCACTGCACTGTCTCTACTGTCACTGCTGCTGTATGAGGACGTGCATTGTCATGGTGCGGCAAGATTGTTTTGGACAGCATTCCTCCTCTTTTACTGCGAATTGCACGTTTAAGTTCATATTGCAGCAATGCACAGTAATTTGCACTGTTCACTGTTTGCCCATGTGCTTGGAAACTCACCAGAATAGACCGATTCATGTCCCAGAAAACGTTAACATTATTTTCTTGGGGGAGGGAGTTTTAAATTTCTTCTTCACTGGAGAGGACAGATGTCTCCACTCCATGCTTTTGTCTTTTGCTCTCCAGGTAATTGCATAATTTAAATATTGCCTTTACTTTTTGATTCTCCCTTGTATAATTTATTAAGAATATTTCCCCTGGTAAATGCAAGACGTTTGTTTGTGCAGCGGCATGTCAGTGGCTTCCTTGCTGTCCCTGCATGCCTTTCCATTCAGTGTTTATTCAGTGTGGTGATCCGAATCAAGGTAACAGTGATTTAAGTTAATGAGTAAGCATTTTCAGACCTAGTTTAGTTACAATATTGAGCCAAGTTTTTTCCGCTTATGCTATGAGACTTAAATAGGTTAACAAATGTGGGGTTTTACAACTGTGCTCCTTTTGTTTCAAGACTAATGTAAATTGAATTTGTATTCTGAGATTTAATTGGGCTAACACTTAGAAAGGATTTATTTCTGCCCTTCTCTCCTTCTGTCAGTACGAGGACGAGGAAGCCGCAGAAGAGTTTAAAATCTCCAGTTTTGTGTCTATGGTCGAAGACTGCAGCTGCATTGGAATACCCTACAGCTCTCAAAGTATGACACTTGCGCATTAAATTTACACATGGAAATTCGCCATTATATTAATGCTGCTTCTGATCCGAGTTTAAATGTTGCCTGTAGGTCATGTGCAGAAGTTTGATATGTTCATGTTAGAGAAGTGGCCCATTATTCAAGCCTTTGCTCTGGAAGGGATAGGAGCTGGTGGGTTTTTCACCATGAAATACAAGGTAGAGCACCGCTGCAGAGATACAACTTTTATCTGTACAGACATCACACAGAGCTATCTTACAGGGTGTTTCCCTATGGGACTTATGTGCAATATCTTTCTAGCTGACTGATATGAGTGAGAGTCTTTGGGAGATTTATGCAAGACTAGACCCGGTGTCTTTGGACTGTCTGCTCAGTGAGGTACACACATAATACCATTACTTAATAACACAACAGGAACAAACACACACAGGTGATGTGAACGCAGTGATCTTTTGCAGGATTTGCTGTTGTTTGAGAAGCAGTGGAGCTGCTTGTTTACCAGTGTGAACACAGAGAGCCCACTGTCCATGCAGGAGATGTCAGAGGCTCAGACAGCAGAGGTACAAATGCAGTATTCAGTTTTCTAGCTTTTTTTTTTTTTTTTTAAGATGCAATCATTGCTAAAAATGTCCAGTGGACTTTCTAAGATGTGATCATAAAAACACTAGGGCTGTAGTGTGTAATCATCCTCATGTAAACTAATACAGTGCAGACTTAACCCTCCAGTTGTGTTTGTTTCTCAGGAACAGTAATGATGTTCCTGGGTCCATTTGACCCAGAGCACGCTTGGTTATCCCAAAGTGCACGAAAGCAAAATAATTCCATTAAACATTGTTTAAATCTCATTATTAACTCCATTACTCACCATTAATAACCGTTAATAACTCCGTGTGTGAGTGTGAAATTGGGGTGAAATATATCTCACAGTTTGCCTTTACATGTTGTAATTTAAATGTCAATTAAATATTATAAAGTTATACATTTTTTCTTTCTTTTTTTTATGAAGCCATTCCGAACATATTACTCCCATGGTCTCATTTCAAGTAATATCACAGATAAAAGGTACTTGATACGATACTTCTTTGTCTGTGTCAGTGTATGTATATTTGAGGGGGGAAAAATGTGAAAAAGTGAAACGTTTTTCTTTAACTGTTTATAAGTAAAAGCCGACAGCCATATGTGCTGTTTGGAAGTCACTCCTCCAAAGATGACCTGGAAAACTACTGCTTCACCTTCCCCTCTGAGGGCCACCAGGTGCGCAACACCGGGCCTTGTGGGAGAGCTGCAAAACACATGGTAAGAGAACGCCACACGTGCACAGGCAACTGTAATAACCAAGCTCTGTGTAGCAGCATGTCACAAAAAGCATTTGCCTGTTTTTCTATTTTCAGCTGCTGCAGTGTGTGGCTCCTAAAGGTCCACTGACCTGTGCAAGAACATATTTCTTTGGCAGTACTCATGTCCCATACCTGGGTAGGTTCGTACAACCAATAATGCTTCTTATAATACCATTGTTTGGAGTAGCATATTCCATTATATTGTCTCATTTTGTCTTGCTTGCTTAGGGAATGATAATCGCACCATGCAGAAATCATCAGAAGTCATGTAAGTGTGTAGACAGTGTGGTCTTTGATTAGAAGTTCGATTGCCTCCAGTGGAGTAAAAACTGATTTTGGTCTTTTGCAGGCTGCTTACACAGATCTACACAGCTGCGGTTCGGTCAGTGCTGGCAGGAATCAAATGCTTCTCCATCAACTCCAGCGCTAGCAAGGTAGCATTGTAATTTTATGGACCGTCAAATGCACTGACTGATTAGTGTCATAAAAATCAGAATACATATAAACAAGATGCTTACACTGCACTAGGAAAACCTTTTTTGGCCATGTGAACAGAGCAGTTATTTTGTTAATTACAACAGCAATGAAATTGTTCAGTAAAGCTATTTTTGCTATAAACAAAAGTTGAGGGGTTCATGTGCACTTAGCACTTCTGACACATCGTTGTTCATTTATTAGGCAAAGGACGTAGCAGAGCAGACATTTCTTCTGGCTTTGGAAACCTTTGGGATGCTTCAGTACAGGAGTGCTCTCAGGTCTCTCATTATGTCTTACTCTTACATACACTATACACGAACCATGTGTTCGTGGAGCAGGTTTGAACTTAATCCCTTAGTTGCAGTGGAGGGAAATTGTAATGCTACAGCATGCAAAGACATCCTATACAATTGTGTGCTTCCAACAGTGTTGACCAGGTATCCACATACTTGTGGCCATACTGTGTACCTGCAACAGATCACATATGTTTTGCAATGGTTAGTTCCATATGATGTTTAACACTGTGGCAGATTCTGTTTTAATGATACTGCACTGAATGATGCTTTCTGTGGTAATTCAGGTCTAAAGCAATATTCAGCATCGAAGCTGTGAACAATGCAGGCAGGTGGGTTTTCACATACGCTTTGCTCGATAACCTGCCTTCTGTTCTTTTCAGCCTGATCACATTACACATTCTGTCTTCCTCTTTTTAGGGTTATACCTCTCAGTGATGAGCACAGTCGCTTTCTGGTCAAAACTGTAAGTTGTTAGTCTAATGCCTAACAGGCTGACTGAAACATTGTGCTATGATTGTTCCTGCCATTGCATATTGAATAACAGCACGTTCTCTGACCGTCCTCAGGCCTCCATGGTAGTGTATGATATTCCAGATCTCCAGTGGGGGGGAGGGAACCTGGGATCTGTGGTTTTCTCTGAGTCTTTCCTGGAGTCTAGCATCTACATTCAGCAGAAGGGTGAGAGTTCTGTTTGCTAACTGCTTTGTGACTAGTGATATGAAATATTGGTTTTTATGTGTATATTTATTATGGTTTTGTTCATGTAGCCATGATCTGTGGGTTTATGTATACGGTTGCTGTCAGAAGTTTATATGCAGTCGTCAATATTAGACTTTCTGTGATTTAATTGAGCTGTTCTTTTCTGGTAAAGAATGATCATACAACATACATCTTGAATGGAATACATACCGTATATCCTCCAATAGTAGCCCGGGCATTTATTCAAAAAGTTATTTGGACGGCCCGACGTTTAAAAGAGACCGGCGCTTAAAGGTATGGTACCGTATTTACGGCCACAAAATGTAGGCAACAACAGCGGATGAACATTTCAGGTACGAAAAGAGTAGTAGGGTACGGAAAAGGTGGTGGGTCATTGGAGATGGGCGTTTCCTACAGACCGGCGTCTGTTTGTCCTGACATGTTTTTAACCCGGCGTTTATTGGAAACGGGCGTCTATAAGAGACAGGCCATTATTAGAAGATATACGGTACGTCTTTAGTGGATGTATGTACATTTTTTACCCTTTTTAGAAGCACCTTAGTGTATTGTTTAAAGTTACATAAGTCTGTGTGGTAAGGTAGCCCACGATTCCACAAAGTGCAAAAATCAAACAGCAAACTGTGGTTACCTGAGAATGTTAATAGCAGACCAGAAAGGCGTAATGCTAGCAACTTGTGAAGCAGGTTAGTCTCAGTGGAAATAAAGTGTTGTGTAATCTTCCAGTTACATAAGGGTGTCATGGGCCCGGACCATTCTTATAATATACTAGCTGATCACCCAGTGGCTTCGCTCACTGAGTGCAAGGGGAAAAAATCAAATGTAGTATTTATAAAATAAGTTTGTTAATTACCAATTTTATTTTTCAACAAATAGTGGTCATACATCATTTCCGTTTCAAACGCGAAAAGAATTTTATATATTTAGATCAAAGTTTTCTTAGATAATTACTTACCAAATAGGTGTTTTACTTCTTTTCCATATCAGTAAAATAACTCTCATGCAAATAATAACAATTCGTAAAGATGATATAAAAAAAATGGCGTCCACTAACGAAGTGATCTGTTAAATTGTAAGCGCTAGTTACGCTGTTTCCGGTCACATGCACGTATATGTTCCGTGGTCATACTTCATTTCCGTTTCAAACGCGAAAAGAATTTTAGATATATGGATAGATATAAGCCACCCTATTTTTTGTTAAATTTTGTAATGGATACTTTATGGACTTTATGAATTCTGCATCATTGACTCAGTACAAAACCATTTTAGATTTCTAAACGTTACTTTTCCAGCAAGTAATTTTCATTCAAAAAACATTTGTATGTCAGTAAAGAATACAGCATATTACGTACGAGGCCAGTTTCCGTACAGTGAAGGCTACTGGGTTTTGCTGCAAAAAAGAAGGAAGTGTGACAAAGTCTCCAGCTGTGGCAGATTCCACAAGATGCACAGTTAAACATGCAGCTCATTTCCTTCTAAAACTGCACACAGTGTACCTGAGACTGCTATTTTTGAAAAAGAAAAAAAAAATTACAAAGACTTGTCACAACAAATATATTCTTTGTTTACTTTGTTACTGTTGTTGCACGTTGTAGTGTTTTTGTTTTAAGTAGAAAGATTTAATGCCATTCTTTTTTAAGGCATGGTTACAAAAAAGAAAGGTGGCTCAAAACCTTTTGGACAGTACTGTATTTAAAATTTATAACTGTGCATTACAGTTATACGACGTTACATTCCGGCGCCCCCTGCAACAGGTGAAAGCCACGAAGTAGCACCGTCACATTTATTTTATTTTATATATATATATATATATTAAGGCTTTATAAACCATTTCCACTCTTATTTACCTTTTCCACACTGTTATAAACACGTCCTATGCTCTTAAACATACATAAATTTAACAACATATAAAATTCTACATGCGTACTCACTGCTGGTGAAGTCACTTCCTGTTTACAGCCTGTTTACTAGCTGAAGCGGAAGTGGCGTACACCGCCACTGTGTACTCATCCGCTGATGAAATACAGTGCATACTGTTTAATTTGGATTTATATGTCCTTTTAATGTTTGAATTAGCATTTTTTTTTAAATTATATTTTAGATTTTATATTCCAGAATCCCGCAAAAGCCAAAAAATTCTGCAAATCAAAATGTGAAAATCCGCGAAACACTGAACCCACAATAGGTGAATCAGGATATTGCGGGGGTTCACTGTATATTGATTTCTTCCCCATGTCAATTATGTATACATTTATAGTCAAATGATAATTTAAAATAATAATTATTAAGTTTTTGGTGATTAATTGCAGTATGTTCATATGTATAATAGTTGATACATGTAACTGATAGTGTGTTTGGAATAAATGCTGACAAATTAACACATTTGGGATGAGTTTTTTTATGTGTTATTGGTCTACTAATCTGATTTTTCTGGTCTTTTGACATTAGAACGATTACCTAAAATGACAACAATTTGACAACCATTAAATTCATGACCGTAGTAATGTCCAAATGCTCAAACACAAAGCTCAAGCAATATAAGAAATGTAGGAAAGTATGCTGCCCTACAAAGGCAAAACACATTAACTTGCCAGTACTGAGAAAAAGGACTTTAAAGTTTCTGTTTTGTCCAGACAAAAATATTATCGCTAGGACTAGTAACAAGTTGTGAAATTTTGGGAGTCTTACCTATAATATTTAAACTTTAAAGTCATTTAACTCTGGCAAGTTAAAGTCTTTTGCCTTTGTAGGGCAGTACAGTATGTTTATGGTCAGTGCAAAATCTTTCTGACTGCTTATCTAATGAGACGTTGAAATTTAATGTATGTCTTGTCCTGCAGATGGAGCACTTGCCTCAAACAGCTTTTTCACTCTGCTTACTTCTTCAGTCCCTCGCTATGTCTCCTGGATGGTACAGTGTTTTCCTCTCTCTGTACAGTGTCTGCTCTATCTCTATGTTTGTACTGACAGGGTATTTTAATAATGAATGGATAGCAGATTGTTGTAACAATTTTAACCTTCCATCCATTTTTACATAATAAAAATACACAAAATGGTGATGTATAAATGCACCTGTATAATAATACAATACAGCAACCTTTTGTTTTTGAAGTGTATTAGATTCATAATAAATTTCTTTACAGTAATGAATTTGTTAGTTGAACTGAATGAATGTCTCTTTTCTGTCAAAAAGGTGGATGACTTTGATGTGAAATTGTCTGAGCAAGCTCTGCATTTGCTGAAGGTGAAATATATTTCGGTGCTTATTTAAATACGGTGTTATAGATTACAGTGTGCTAAATCTATGTTCTCTGATTTTTATTTTCTCCCACTGTATGTGCATGAGAACAGGAGGAGAATGGGACATCTTTAGGGGTTCCTCTAACAGCAAAACACTCAGCACAGGTGTTCTCGAACAGTTTTCTTTCTACACCTGAAGAAGGTATGATTCCGTGTGGAAGGTGTATGATTCACTGATACTGGGTAGAGTGCTTAGAGTAGTGAATTTCTTACATAATTACGTGGGTTTGTTTTTGTGTTCTAGGGAAGCTGGTGTTTTTCTCAGAGGGTTTATTGATTGTTCATCCACATTATGGCATCATCACTCTGTCCAGGAATCATATCAGAAACATCAAAGTTTATGGTGGGGTCAGTATCTACAATAAACATGAACCAAAACATTGCCTAGTAGTTTATTAATTTGTTAAGACTGTATATATTAGATATTTTTGTTCAGAAGAAACACTGCCTCATGCAGCCTTGATACACAGCATATCAGATTCCTCTCGTAAAGCTTCTGATATAGCCTCACTAGCAACTTCTAGCACTCTACCTCCATCTTGGTTGTTTTCATGCAACCCCAGACCTGCGGCTGATTTGGTTGGGAGATTAAAAAAAGTGCTTGGGGTCAGTACATAGGTTTCTGAAGAACTGCATTCTGAACTCTTCCAATAATTTTTCCGCAAAATTTGATTTCATTATTTTATTTAAACATCTTGTTCTCGCGCACTTGCTCACCGTCTGCCACTTAATCCTGTTCAGGGGCACGGGGAGAAGCTGGAGCCAATCCCAGCTGACTTCAGGCAAGAGGTGCACCCAGGCACACCCTGGGCAGGTCGCCAACCCAGCGCAGGGCCAACACAGAGAGACAGACAGCCATTCACACTCACATTCACACCTACGGGCAATTTAGAGTAGCCAATTACTGCGGGAGGAAACTGGAGTACTCAGAGGACACCCACGTGGGCATGGGGAGAAGATGCAAACTCCACACAGAAAGGCGCCCAGGTCGACCCCAGGGATCAAACTCAGGACCTTCTTGCTGTGCGGCAACAGCGCTAACGAATACACTACCGTGCCGCCCTAAACACCTTATTTAACACAGCAAAAATTGTGTTTCAAAAAGAACATGGCAAACACCAGTATAACACTACTTTCCCTGGATATTGTCAGATGAACAGCATGCTCCAGCTGAAGTAAAGTATGTAACTGAAAACGCTGTGTAAATGTTGTTTTGCAGGAGTCGTTCTCTGCTGTTACCATGCTGTTCATTGAGTATGAGACCTCTCTGCTTCCACACCTTCCTTTTCCTCTACACAGTGCTGATTGTTGTCTGGCCATCTCTCTAATGGCCAGAACCAAGGGTTATAAAGACTTTTACTCACAGGTATCACCATCCCTCTGTGCTGCAACTTTAGCTTAACCACAGAAGTGCATGCATTTTGTTTATAAATCAGCTGTGGTTGTTTCTCAGGTCTTTCAGGTTTGGAATAAGCCTGATTCTAAGCTCCATGTGCAGCATGTTGCCCAAGAACAACTGGGTCTGGATCAGATGAGCATGTGAGTCAGTCAACATAGTATAGTAATAGTTGTGTTTTACAGCACTATGCAACTTTTCTTTGTCCTCTTAAATTTGATAAATCCCAAGTTTAGCACATCGTTCTGTACATGTGTTATCCTGCTGACCCTGACAGGTACTCCAGATTGTTGAAGCTCCATGAGGCACATGGGTCGCCTGCAGTAAATCCCGGCACAACCCTGAAGACCGCTTATCCAGACCTGCCAGATATGGACAGGTAGCAGTGCATATATTCAGTGATTAGTTACAGCTTATAGCGTTTCCATGATAGAGTTGTTTGATTTCAGGGGTGTATTATATAATCTTCAGGTTTCTGAAGCACTTCGCTATCAGTAGTAGCATCTCCGAGGAGTCTGTGTACAGTGAACACCTAGGAGCGCTATTCCCGAACAAACACAACAGATCAGGTGCTCCTGAGTCAAAGCAAAAGGTCAGATGATTAAATTCAGCGCTTATTAAAATTAATTTTAAGGAATTACAAGTCAGCTTAAAAAAAAAAAAAAGATTGCTAAAAATATTTTATTTTCATGTGTTTAAACAGAGTGATTATAGGGTTAGTTCAGTTGAAGATACTATCTGTAAAAGTAGTAGAAACTGTCATAAAAGCATATTGTGGTACAGTTTACCACGTCGTTTTATAATTGTAGTTGCAAGCACTGTTTTTAAAGATAACTGTGTATGTGTGTGCCTCTAGGTGGTTCTTTCGATCATTACCGGCTTACCAGGCAGCTTTAAGGAAAGTTTGTGTGATTTTTTGTTGGATGTGAATCAGGAATGTGGCAGGTAAGCTTTAATGCATATATTATTATATTATGCAGCAATCCATTCCATGATTATGTCCACATTTTTTATATTGAGTATTACTTGGTTAATAGGTGGGAGGTGTACTGTCCTGACCTGGACTCAAAAGATCTATGTGTGCCACATCTCCAGCGGTTCCTGAGTAGCCTTGTGACCAAAACAAATGAGACATATTTAAATGCCCCAAGAGTGCTACTGCTGACACCAGGGTAAGACATTGGCAAACAGATAGATACACACTCAAAATAAAACATAGAACTGTTTGGGTGCTTTCATACCTATTAGTCTGTTTACGTAGCCCAAATCAGTGTATGCATTTGGTTTGTTGTCTATTTTTCTGTTTTTTTTCTTTCTTTTTTTTTATGTATCATACTTTTTTGGTTTGCAAGCACACGTGAAAATAATGGAAATTCAGCCTGTGCTAAATCATGTATATGCAGTTAAACATGATTACAGCAACCCTATGACTAAAGGTCCGTTTTTATAATCTTAGAATGCCTTGCATAAGGCATAGAAATCAGTAACTGCATTGGTTTAAATTTTTGAACACGAAAGTGCATGATGCGAATAAGAAAGACGCAGGTTAAGAATGTGTGTGCAAACACTGAGTGAGACATAAGTACATGAGGAATTGAAATCGATTTAAGAAGTACGAAATATGTTTGCTGAAATGTAGTCAGCTTGTTTCAGTGGGGCAAAGATCTATCCTACAACTCTGCATGCACTTTATTCCTGGCAGCTAAATCCGCTTCTTTTTTAGCAACACACCCCCAAAGCAGCCATCGCCTTGCTAAAGAAGCACTTTGCTTCACTGCAGCGTTAATGTACTGTAGGAGGGAAACACAACAGGGTTTGAGTCTAACAAAAATGCTGCATGTATGAAAAGCACCCTGTGGCCTCGCTTTGTTAAGATGATGTGTATGTTTGTTAGTGTTTTTGTGTGTATATAAATGTGTGTGTTACAGGTACACAGACGTGTTGGATATGGTTCAAGCTGTCATATGTCATCCAGACCCACGGGTTCAGAGCAGTGTGTGTGTGGGTGCTGTCACAGCGTGTGTCAACCCTCTAACATCTTTCATGGAACACAGGTCTTTACTTTTGTCCCCCAAAGGTTCCTTGTCATTACATTTATCTGCAGAACTACAGCCGTCACACTCGCATACACACCACACAACGATAGAAGAAAATCTGCAAATACCCGCCCCTCCCTTTTCCCCCCGACTAAATCTGGGTTGTACCTCAATACAGAAACAATGTTATTAAAGCATAATTTCCCACTGTCAACTCCTTAAATAATTCATACAGTATTGCCGTGTGTTTTAGCTCAACCTGGCCTGCTTTATTTCCCCAGGTTTCTCTTTCCCAAACTCCTGGAGCAGTGCAGTCAGGGTAAGACATATGGGAGTATTTTTATAGCTATGTGTGTGCACTGGTGTGGGCATGCATGGCTGTGTGTATGTTCTTGTTTATTTGGTGTAATAATGTCTGTTTGTTTCGTGCGTCTCATACAGGTGTAGTTAATAACGTAGTGTTTACGGGTTTGACTGCTGAGCAGAAGCACCCTCAACTGAAATACATGCAGCAGCTCATCCGTTCAGTGAATCCCAACGCAGCATTCATCTTAGCCGAGAGAGGAGCTGTGACCAGGTTAGCAAGCACAAGCATTAATTTGGGAGTTGTATCTTGGATGTTACAATAGTGTTAGTAAGATGTGCACTAGAAAGCCATGCTTTGGGGCATTTATAATATTTGTATTCCAGAACAGAGGATATGCAGCTGATTCTGAGTGACCAGAGTTTTTATCAGTCTCAGATGATCCGAGCCAGATACCTGCTCTACCCTGGCTGGTGAACCTCATACGTCCTTTTTCTTCTTTTTTAGTGTGTGTGTGTGTGTTTGTTTTGAATGTGAATACATGTATTTTGTTGTGCTGTAGGTGGGAGGGCAGGTTTGTGTCTGGCTGTGGATCTGTATTGATGTCCCAACACTGCATACAGTTCAGCCGTCCTCTAGAAAGATCCTTATTTCTGCATTGCTGCAAAGGTAAGTCCGTGCGTGTCTGCGTGTGTCAGCGTGTGTGCTCCCATTTGTGAAAGAAAAAAAGCAAATCTTTCATCCAAGTTGGTAACAGACAATGAAAATGATGTAATCTGAAGGTGCTAGCAGTGTGTTAGCTGCACGGAGATACCAGTATACCAAGCCTAGAGATAAAAGCTGACACTTCTCTGTGGTGTAACTCAGTCTGTCTGTGTCTCTCTCTCTCTCTCTCTCTCTCTCTCCCCCCCACCCCACACACACACATATCTGTATCTCAGGATTAAAGTCATCCCTCAGAGGCAGCCCTTTCACAGGAAACATCTACCACATCAGTGGGAAAGTGCTCTTCTCTGGTAGGGTGTTCGTGCACTCCAGTATCTTTACTGATTTAAATATCTTGTACAATTTATAAATACTATACTTAATGCAAAGTGATGCACATTTTCTTCACAATTTCTTCAACCTCAGGATGTCTCTTGCTGTGGCTTTCTCTGGTTTGAGTGTGTATGTGAGTGTTTGTAATAAATGTGTGGTAGACAGGGGCCCTCTGGGCTACTTCTGGACGGTAGGACTTTTGCCTCAAATCCTCAAAGTAGTGTGGCCTGCTCCGCTCATCTCTGTTTTTCCTTCCTTTACTCAGTTGTTTATTTGCAAGGGTCTATCCATTCTTGTACCCGTTTCTGTGGTGTAGTTGCATGGAGAGAGTGAGTAGAATGCAGAGGCTTGAATGGCTCTTTTGAATGATTGGTAAAAGTTGATTTAATAGTTTGTTTTCACACCATAAAAAGCACCCTGGGTAGTATAGTGCATTTTTACTCATTTGGCAAGATAGCATAAGGTCCTGCCATCTGCGGTGCTCTGTTTTCACCATAAATCATCTGTGTTTTTTATTAAACACTTCTTTATCTTTGGTGGTCTTTGGTATTGCTTTTAATTTAGTGCATTTTTTTCCCCAAGCACATGTAATAATTTTATTTGCCTTTTAGTGCATTATGTTCAGTTATTTGAACCTCTTTTAAATTTCTGCCTGTGTGTACAGCACTGAAATATTAGTTCGTTTTGTGGTGAGCAATGTATTAAGAATGACACAAGTGATTATAAGCATGCTCTGCTGGACATTTGATGTCATTTTTTGCGCATCATGTCACTGCATTAGGCATACAAATACGTAGACTAAAATTCTTCAACCACAACAGATTTCCATCATGCTGACCTTTTCTAGGACAGTTTTAGATTAAGATTTTTAGATCCAAAATGTTTCATTAGTGTAAACAAGTCTAGTGGATAAGTCACTACAGGTCCAACCAGATGTTTTTTTTTAAATAGCACAACAGCTTTCTCATAAACCTCACTGTTTTGCTTTCGTAGGCATGATCTTGGCACTGAGTGCAGCACAAAGAGGATGTCGACGAACTTGAGCTTTTACACATGAACAAGTTTTGCGTGATATTCTACCAGCAAACTTATTGCTACACAGGCAATAGATGAGCAGTAGTTGTGTCTGTTTGGACAGTGTGCTTTTGGCTAATTCTGTTCCAAACACACATTGACCCTGAAGTTAATCCCTGCAAATTGTGTGATTTCATCTGTGTGTGTGTGTGTGTGTGTGTGTGTGTGTGTGTGTGTGTGTGTGTGTGTGTGTGTGTGTGTGTGCCCACACGAATGCTTGCACACAGATAGTGATAGGTTATGGGAGGTGAGATGTGACTCCATCAGTGGGAGTGTGACTGTGGCCCTTGATCAGGCCTCAACCCGTAGCCCCCAAATCACACAAACTTGTTACCTGCTGATCCATGGGGTAGGACTCACCCAGAATGGCCTAAAGGACTGGCTCCGACAGTGTGCTAAACAGGTACTCTTCTGGTCACTTTTGGCTTCGTAATCTAATCCCCTACATTTATTTGAGTGGCAAATGCCAGTAATAAATGAGTGTAAAATATTCCATTCTTTTATACATACTCCTGATTTAGAATACTGAAAGGACCTATACAGTTAGCAAAACCATTGTTTCATGCCTTGTCAGTGTCACCTCTGCCAACGTAGCCAATTGAAAGGCAAAAGAAATCTAGAATACAGGGAGTCCTTGGTTTACGACGTCATCAACCTACGGTGTTTCGTGGTTATGTCGGTCGCCATCTCCCATAAATTTATTAAGACATCTTGTTCCATCATTCTGATGTACTTTAAATTTCACACGGGAACTAGTTGTTGAGCGGAGCAGACGAATACGTCGTCTCAGAGCACCAGGATTCTCTCTGTGCTGATATTTAAATGAATGCGGCTCTCGGGATCGACCTCTCAAGCAAACCCGACAGAGTTCATACAATCCCTGAGCACAAGCGTACGGACCAATCATAGCTGAGTCGTTCGCCATGTCATCCAATCAGCGCGATTGTTTTTATTTTTTATTTTCATTACCTAGTTGGAGATCCAAGTGCTGTATTAGGCTGTTTTAACATTATACAGTGTTGTACAGTATGTGAGTTCCAACATACAGCGAAAATCGGGTTATGTCAAGGCATAAGGAACGGAACTCCGATGCAAATCGAGGACCCCCTGTATACAAACCAGGAACAAATCTATAAAAACATCAGAGAGTAAAATATTAAGTGTACCGTATTCATGATTAGCTGTTCATAATTAACATAATCATACTATTAATCACTTCTTACCAAGTGTTGTGTTCTGCTGCTGATACATATTTGTAAGCAAAATAATCATGCTGATCCAAAATTTTAAAATCTACAATAATAAAAATGGTCAGTGTCCAATCACAGATTCAGAATTGTGTGGGTTTGCCAGCTCACACTGAGATTGTTTTACAGAAAGCACCAAAGAAAGCAAAGAAGTCCAGAAGTACTCTTACACCACAGGAGATCAGAAATATCCATGTGAGTAATGTACATAGCTCAATACTGAATACGATGCTATGTATGAATGTGCGCTAATGTACGTGAATGTCATCACAGACATGATTGTCATGGCCGTATAGGGCTTTGAATGACTTCACTGAACTGTGTTTTTTCTAGGATTTGGTGTGCAAGTTTTAATGTATTTTGGGTTTCTGAAATTAACACAGGGTTAAAATTTTGCATGCAGGGTCAAAAATATACGTACACTCACTTAGATTATTAATTCAGTGGTGCTGAAAGTTCCAAAATGCCTTTCAACTCGCAAAAGGCCAAAGCCTGTTAACGTCCGCAACTTTAAAAGGTTTTGTTTGGATTGACTAAAACACAGTACAGTGGGTAAAGTCTAATGAGCTCAGTGCAGTTCTGAATACGAGGATCATAGATTTACACAACTCTGCAATGCCTTTGGGAGCCATTTAGAAACAACAGCAGATTCCAAGTTCATCTAGTCCATCAAACAATTTTATATAAGTCCAAATCCTTTGTGTAGCCACCTCACCAAGCCACTATGCTGGAAGAAGATCCAAACTATCACCCTCAGCTGAGAGGAAATTGATTTGGATGGTCAGGAACAACCCAGGAACCATCAAGGCACAGGACTGCCATGAACTGAAAGCTGCTGGAACACTGTCTACAATCAAGCAAGTTTTACATCACTATGGACTGAGAGGCTGCCATCCAGAAGCCCCAGCTCCAAAATCGAGATCTTCATGCTTGACTAAAGATTGCAGCTGACCACATGGGCAAAGAAAAAGCCCTCTGGAGGAAAGATTTATGGTCAGATGAGACAAACACTGAGTTGTTTGGCTACAGTGAACAAAGGAACACTATGTCAGCTGTTAAGCATGGTGGCAGTAGCATGATGGTCTGGGGCTGTTTTGCTGCCAGTGGAATTAGTGCATTGAACAAAGTGGAAGGAATAATGAATTCTTCAGGGTAACCTCAAACCATCTGCTAGACAATTGAAACTTGGACACTGTTGGGTGTTTCAGCAGGACAGTGTCCCCAAACACCCATCAAAGCTGGTTGTGGAATGAATAAAGCAGAAGCTTAAAATAAGCCCTGACATCAACCCTATTGAGTACATGTGGACTTTGCTTAAAAGTCAAGAAAGTTCCAGGAAACACACACAATTAACTGAACCCTTCCAATTCCGCCAAGAAGAGTGGTCAAGCAGGATTCTGCCAGAAGCTGGTTAATTGCTACCATAAGCATCTGGTCAAGATGAAACGTGCTAAGCGACATTTAACCAGATATAACCATAACCAGTGTGTATTCTGTATGTATATTTTTGACCCTGTATGTATAATTTTGACTCTGCGTTGATTTCAGAAAGCTAAAATAAATTAAAATTTGGGCACTAAATTCTTTGGGTGTTTCTATTAAAGATGTATGTTGTGCACTCATTCTGCCACAGGGAAAAAAAACAGTTCAATGAAATCATTGAAAGCCCAATTTGCCAATGTCATTGATGTCCATAATGATGTCATATGCACGTATGTGAACTTCTGACTCCAACTGAATGTAAATTGAGCTGTTTATCTATCTATAGATGAAGAGACACCTGGAACCACTTCCTTCTGGTTTCTTCTATAATGGCCATCAATTTGTCAGTTTCTTTGGAGAGAAGCAGAACTTCCATCCTTGTATCCTTTAGTGAAAGCACAATTCTCCATGGAGCCTTTTGTTGTTGTTGTCACGTATGTACTGTTTTGTTGCTTTGTGTGTTGTATTTCCTTATATGTATGCATTCAGTAATGGACCAGTTTGTCGAGGACTATCTGCAGGAGGCCAATAAGGAGATCGAGCGCTTTAACAATGAGGTGGAGCTGTATGCACCCAGGGATCTCTTTGACTAGAGTCCTTCTATCCTGTTCAGCACAGGATGGGGTTTCAATCCAGGATCAGTGATGTCACCAATTAGCAGTTCACTATAATATTCTCAGCAAGATATCTAAGGCAGGGAGGGATTGGCCACTTCTCACCATAAATCTCCACCATAAATTCAGGGAAAACCACTGCAGTGCCGATGATGAGAGATCTTCACCCAGCTCACTACCATTCCGTACTATCTCCTGGGAGACGTTCCTTCTGTAAATAGTCCATTTAATACAAACTGAGAAGAAATAGAGTGCATGTAAAGATGTGGCATGAGTTCATATATGGTTATATGTTAAAATGTACATTGTGCTACGTTCATAATTGTAGCAATATATTACTGAGATCATCTTAACCATCCTGTGATGGTGTTTGTGCTCTGATGCCTTTAAATCACACACACATATGACTCTGCATGTAGGTTTAATAATGCTGAGACATAACAGATTAAGGTACTCTTCGATTAAATTCTCTCTTTCTAGTGAACATCATCATAGTGTATATAATGTGAATATACTACAGCTAGAGAGATGGCCATGGTTAGGCCTAGTTCCACTCTAATTCCAGTACAATTTACGCAAAGAGTAAGTGCTAGAATAATAGCTAAGTGCTAATGGAGTTTGTCAGCAGGGGCAAACTCGTAATAATAGGAGAAGCCTCAGAAGCCCACATCCAGGGGAGTGCAGATGGGGAGACAGATGTGATGTTCCATCAGTCTGTAGACTCCAGCTGTGGTGCTGTGGTAATCATCTCTCATCTGTGGCAGAGCTCAAACAACCAGTGGCATCAAACCAAAGTGGCCAAACTAGAAAATTCCCCCGGGGGAAGGTTTGGGGGGTGGTTAGGATCTGTGGCACAGGCGAGATGGTTAGGTCAGGGGCAGTGGTTAAACAGAGTTTGATGGGAACCTGAGTTTTCAGCTGAGTGGGAGGTAGTGCTGTAGCATTAGTTTGTGATGTGCAGCAGCAAGGCAGTACCTTGTGGGATGAAAGCTTTCTTGTCAAGCCTATTTTCCAATTAATGCGTGTGGGGGGTTGAGGAGAATCATATAATAATTTTCTCTGACTACATTGTGGTTAATGCGTGTTTATTAGAGCCTGTAGTGGTGAATCTAATATGTCATGTTGGTTGCAGGCAGATTTAGCTTTTCACCTGGGGTCTCGTTCCTCTATGCATGTTTACTCGAATTAAATACGCACAGCAGGGGAGAAGCAGTGTCGTTCTCAAACATGCATTCTGATATTTGACCTTGCATCGATAAGATGAGTATCAAGAAGTCAAAAGTATAGCACTTTTAAAGTGAATATTATATAAAAGAAAAGTCTGTTGTGAAAGGGGGTGGGGATGCACTTCCAAAGAAATTCAGACCCTGCTTCTCCGCTCTGTGCTGCAAGAATAAAAGGTTTAGTAGTGGAATTCTATATACAAGTGTTAACACTGTTTGTGTGCACTAGCATTTCTCTCACCATATGCAGTATAAGAGTAAATAACAGTTGCTGTGGTCATTGATATGCTCGAGAGGTGTGTTACTGTCACTGTTGCTATGGAGATTTACAATATGGCACACTTGCCACTATCACCATGGAGACTTACCACTTTGTACCTTTTTAGCAATCAAACACAGTTTGCTTCAAGATAGCACACTTGTCTTAGCCTAAACTCTGTAAGTACAGGTTATTATGAGGATGTCCTTGTGCACCGTGCAGTAAAATGTGAAGTCAAACCAGCTCACACCGGGTTGACTGACAGAGCTTTTTTTTTCACTGAGCAGTTGCTGTATGAGTTAGACAAGTTCTGTTGCATCTCAGACACACAGAACAGCTGTTCTGGGGCTATGGGCTTCATAACGCTTCTGTAATCTGTACTTCAGAGTAGCAGTAATTTTTAGCACATACTATCTGCATGTGTTAATATGTCTTACTGAGGTATATTTATATTTATAACCCAAATGCCTTTCACCAAACTGGTACTTCTACAAAGAGAGGACAAAGCAGAAAAAAAAACTCTATTTTGCATATCTAAAGAGAATTGAATTACCTAGAGAGCGGGGGAAAAAGTTGTATTTTTATAAGGCTGTGAATTTAAAATGCAAAAAATAAATAACTGATTGAATTAGGGGTATGTTTCACTCCTGTAACTTATTTCAGAGGCTTCCTATTAGGCTAACTGAAGTGCCTTGGCCAAGAGGAACAGGCACATTGCCAGGCAGAGTCGAGCACCAGTACTGGTGAAAGGATAAGCAGAGTGTTTGTCTTATTTGTGAAGGGTCGGATGCTGGCTGGCAAGAGGGCACTGGAGGGCAGCAAAGCAAAACTCGAAATAAAGACACATTAGAGTCGAGGCAAAGTCTAAGCCTGGATTAAGTCGACTGGATGTTCTTTTAAAGTTGGACAAAGGAATGCAAATTTGGCAATTGGGTAGGTCTTTAGTTTGCTTTTGGAGACAGACCCAAGTGAGGCCCTCCAGGCTGTCCCTGTCACTGCCTGCCAGGTCTTCCCTGATCACTATATCTGTGGAGCTGTGGTTAGAGGACTAAAACAGAGTTTGATGTCAAAGAAAGAATTCGTCTTTTATATGTGGAAAAAGTGTTTGGATTAAAGCTATATAGATAGATAGCTGAAGGGTCACATCAGTGTTAAAACAAAAAACAAACAAAACTGAAGCACTTTTTTTTAGACTAGAATCACAGTTGTCTTGGCTTTGGCCTCCAATGGAACAATAATATTATTCAGCAATATTTTAAACTTGCTATAGGTGCTGAGGGCTTGTTCCTGACCAAAGCATCTCACTCCCATCTGTTAACCACACTTGAAAGCTGTTCATTCCTAAAATCGGCAGGAGATATCAGAGACCGTTCCTGCTGAAGACCTCTTTTTTTATGTTCTCAGGTATTGGACCACATTGGCTGCACCAATATATAAGAATTTCCTATTGCAGATAACCGAGACTTGGCTGCGCACGTTATGCTAATCAGGTTTCAGTTGGTGGTGAGAGGAGCTTATTAGGAAAAGCAGAAACTTAAGGGCTAATTTACCTTGCTGCTCAAGATGTTTGGTAGGGAACAAGCCTGAGGTAACGAATTCCAGGCCTAAAATAGGAATTGTCAGTATGTTCTTGCCTGCACAAAGATGAACACGTTCCCATTCCGTCCAGACTGTGGACAAAGTAGGATATTTTTGAACTCATTTAGTTCTAGAGAGAATTTGAAGGAATGGAAGTATTGGATTCCTAAAACTTTACCTCAGAATAGCCAATGTTTGAAGTTCATACTGATATTTGTGGCGAAAATGGCCAAAGTGCCAAAATGTTAGCGATTCACTAAAATGTGTGAAAGGTCAAATAATTGAGTTGTATTTGCACAAAACTACTGAAACTCCTGTTTTCTCCTGTGACTTATGCTTTTTATAATCTATATGTTGTATTTATGATAGGAAATAATCCATTAAACTATTTACAACCCATTTACTGGATGACTTCTTGTCTCGATTGTGGGTTTCTCCGTGTTTTCTGGATGGTCTCATCATTAGCGAGGCACATTTGTTGGTGTGGGTGGGTGTTGATGTTTATACCCTCAGTAGTGAATTTGCACGTGGTGATAACATCTTTGAGCATGCCAAGTCCTGCATCAATGCAAACCTCCCGAACCTGCCAGTACTAGGGCTATTAAGTTTTCTCTAAATAGGCCTGGAGGAGAATTGTGCGTTTTTATCTGATAGAACATATCCTTTTTCCTGGCCCTCGGTTTTGGTCTCCATCCAATCGTGGCCACATACCAAGCAGGGTTTTTTTTTTTTTCGTTTGTTTTTTTTTTTTTTTTATGCAAAGACAACCAGACTTGACACCCCCTTCAATGTGTCCATACACACATGCCAACAATTCCCTAGACATCGCTACACCAGCTCCTCACACACAGATCCAAAGCACACAGTATTTCTGGCACCTTACATCAGCAGTACTTGACCTTCTCCCTACAGGCAATATCCACACAAACACACATAGCAGGCATTGTTTTACTTCTTGTTTAGAGTGGATCTGCAGTCCAAGTGCATTCTGAGCTAGTATTTGTTATGACTGCAGCATGTAAACATGGGTGTCCCCCCTGGCTCCTGTGGAGCTTAGGGCCAGTCTGATACCAGAAACAACTCCAATTTGGAAAAACTTAGACTTCTCATTTCCTTCTGTTTGGGATGATTTCCTAAACTCTGCTGCTCATTTGTTGTTTGTTTTTTCCTCACTCAGTATAAGCATATTTTTAGTAGCAGTTTTTCAGTAGTAAAATGTGGCCGGTCATACCCGCAGACACCACGCCTAGGGGTTATGGAGGTTCACTTCCGTGGTGTGTTGTCTGACACATAAACAGCATATCCTGACCTTTAGGACATATTTAACCCATGTTTTTAATGGTTTTTAAATGACGTGCCGTGTAAAAGCTCTTCGTCCACCAGTGGCCCATTGTACTCTGGCCTTGAATCATGTTGCTGCAAAACACGCAAAGAGCCCTTCTGTGAGTTGACTGCCCTTTACAGCTGAATCACGCCCTCTTAAAATGTCCATCTTCCTTTACAGCCATTATTAGCACATTATAAATGATTGGGCTGAGAACAGGGATTGAAAAACAAAAACAGAGACACGGAAAATGCTTGTGTTCGAGGTTACTGTATTTAAGAAACGCTTAAGGTGACTTTTTTTTAATCATTTCAGGAGATACATCCAGTGCATTTAAGAACAGAAAAAAAGAACAAGCAAGTTTCTTTTTTGTCATAAACCAGATCACTTTACACACACACACACACATTCTCTGTCTCTCTCACTCTCTCTCTCCCCCTCTCTTTTCCATCACAGCTTGCTCTCCAGGTCAAGGACATCGAAGGTCATGATCACGGCCATGTCGCTGGTGTCCGAGGTGGCTGCGGTCAGTTTAACTTGAGTGATGCTCCCTGTAAAGGCCTTTCCCTCCCACACCCTGCTCTTATTCATGTTTAAATCTACACGCTGTTCTGCAAGCACACACACTCTCCGCACTGCCGGTACACGCACACGGAAACACACCCAGCTCTGTGGGGCCAGCACGCCTCCACGTGGCTCCAGCAGCACACACCCTTTCCCCCACGCCGAATACACACAAGGGAACGGTTCTCCACATCTGTCACACACACTTCGTAGCACGTAGTCGCACAGCGGTGCGTAGTCTTGCTGCGGGGGTGTGCGTCCATACAAACCCAGGCGATAGACTCCAGGCTGCGGTGCACACACACTCACTGTCACCTTGCTGTCTGTGAACATGAGCAAAAGGTGTCGTGACAGGGGAAAGCTGGCCTGATTCGATTTTTCTTTGTCCTTCTGATATAACTCTGCACTGAGGATGGCGTGGATCTGCAGCTGTGATGAGGTGCAGTGGAAAGTAATATTACAGCGCCCCTGAGGCAAATTCACCAATGCCCCTGTGTGGCTAAAATTTGACAGTCCAGCTGCTTGAGTGCGCATACCTGGTCCACACCACGGACTAAGATCAAGGGGGTACAGAACATTCTGATTCACTCTTAAGCCCCTGTGTCGCAGCAGGAAATTCCCGACATTCTGAAAGGAGCCACTGCCATCGTGGTAATCACGCACAAAGACAGAAAGACGGTAGTAGCCTTTGTATAGGCATAGCACGTTGCACACCAGTTGCCCTGCTGCTATTTGCAATGCCAGGCAGCGCTTAGCCAGAGAAACCTCAAGTTCAGGGTGTATGAGCTCACACACCATCATCAAGGGGCGTGAGGTGTGTAGCACAACCTCACACTCTCCTCTCTCGCAAAGCTCCAGAGTGCCTTGGCTTGGCACACTGCAACCCTTCACCCCGTGCACCCCTGCGTTGGACGCTAAGCCCCAGCTCAGATAGGGGTTCGCAGGCAGCGACTGGTTCTGCTGGACAGCCGGACACTCCACCTCCAGAGTACAGACCCAGAGCAGAGTGCCAGAGTCAGCCTCTGGGCGTGCATACAGCTTCAGCTCATAGGCTCCCGGCTCTGGTGGCAGCAGACGAAGACTCATGCCCTGCTGCGTCACTGACAGCAGACCGCAGGAGCCGTCGACCTCGTTCTGCCCCGCAGCTCCTGTCTCCGAGTCTCGCTGCCTGAGCTCGTAGGCAAAGGTCAACCGTCCGCACGAGCTCACAGACACAGTTGTCTCGCCGTCATCTGTGGGACACACAAAGATTTTACAAAATATTACAGGCTTCTTAGTCAAGTTCAGTGTTCAAATTAGACTGGCTCGATTTTGCAAATAGTTACCTTTACCCCTTCCCCCCTAAAAAAAAAAATAAAATACATACATACATACATAAAGATTTGAATTAAGCTTAGGGCTGGGTGCTTTATCCATTACTCATGGCATTTCTTACAACTCTTACAACATTTCGATGGAAACTATAGTGCATTCAGAAAGTATTCAGACCCCTTTCAATTTTTCACCATTTGTAATGTTGCAGCCTTATGCTAAAAACAATTACATTTATTTTTTTCCTCATGAATTTACACTCAGTACCCCATAATGACAACACAAACACAGAATTATAGAATTCTTTGCAAATTTATTAAAAAAAGAAAAACTGAAATATCACATGGACGTAAGTATTCAGACCTTTTGCTCAGTACTTAGTAGAAGCTCCTTTTTGAGCGAATAATATATATATTACAGCCGTGAGTCTTCTTCAGAATGATGTAACAAGTTTTTCACACCTGGATTTGGGGATTTTCTGCCACTCTTCTGTGCAAATCCTCCGCAGCTCTG